>JANBQA010000040.1:0-38375 GCA_027576955.1 Dimargaris xerosporica
GCGGGTTCTGTGGATCGAACACAGGACCTTTAGATCTTCAGTCTAACGCTCTCCCAACTGAGCTAAACCCGCTTCCCAATTCGGAGTTTCCAAAGGAATATATCTTGTAAAAGCCAGTCAAAGGTTGGCGCTGGCCTAGCCACAGCTACAGTTATGGAGGTACTCAGATGTAATTCGTCCGTTACACTATTGCGTCTGCGCGACAGCTCCTTTTATAGTCAAGTCAGTAGGCATATATACTACTCTACAGGACTCCACATGGATATCGGTCTGAATGGCCCTACTCTAGGAGGCAATGGGTGGTACAGTTAACCGCAGTTCGTACAGCACCTGTGGGACCACATCCCGTGTAAAGGAGTGCAGCTTCATCACACCTGGTAAGCTATCGGCTCGGGTGGGCCCGTGGTTAACAATGATGATTGGATGACCGGCTTCATGGGCCCGTTTCACCAGACCAAAAGCCGAGTAGGTGGCCAAGGAGGAGCCCATGACCCACAGTGCGCCTGGCGACTGGGAAACGGCAGCATTGGCCAGGGACTTTTGCGCCATAGCGAGGTTTTCACCAAAGAATATGACCGACGGCTTGTAGAAACCAGTATTGCAGGCCAAGCAGCTGGGGTACTGAAAATCAAGATAGCTCAGGGACACGCCCTGGGGCAGGTCCACGTCGCCATCGGGGTTGAGCTTTAACCGTTGCCCTGAAGCGGTGTACGTTGCGAGGACTTGGTGCCAATCAGGATTGCGCTCAGAGAGCATGTCCTGCCAAACCATGCGGTCTAGTTGGTGCTGACAGCGCAGGCACTCGATCGTCGCCAGCGTGCCATGCAGCTCCAATACCTGCTGGGAGCCCGCGGCTTGATGGAGGCCATCAACATTTTGAGTGATGACTTGGCGCACGTACGCGTGGCTCTCCAGGGAGGCCAATGCCCGGTGGGTGGCATTGGGTTTGGCCCGGCGGAGTGGTATGTATCCCAGATAGGACCGTGCCCAGTACCGTTGTCGCGTCTGGTGGGCCTGGATGAACTCTTGAAACAGAATCGGCCGGTAGTTTCCCGATACCACATAAGTACCCTGCGGCCCACGGTAGTCTGGAATTCCAGAGTCCGTGCTGACACCTAGCCAAGTGCATAGCGCGCATCCGCTGGCCCAACTGTCAGTTCGTTGTCGTGCTATGCCCATGGGCTGGGGGAGGCAGGGTGTAAGGTCAAATGGCACCATCGCGAGCCCTGGATGGCCGAGCGCCACTCCTAAAGGCTCCATTCAACCAAAACAAGCACGCCACCCTTACCTGCACCCGTGAGCGCGGTGATTTGGCCCCGGTAGCGCTCAAGGAAGCGCTTGAGCGCGAGTACTGCGTAGTCCGTAGTCAGACGGGCGGGCAGCGCCATGGACATGTGCAACGTGGCCAAGCCCTAACGCAAGACTGCGGGGTCAAACAGCAACGTGAAGCACAGCCTGCTGACTGCGAGGTCCGTTAATAGGTCAAGGGCTTTTATGATGCCAGATAAAGAGAATGACGAATGAAGTACCCACCAGACTAGTTTAGCAGAGTCGAATTGGACTCAACCGTACTTGCCCCCCCCCCTACAATGCAGGAATGAACCGTAGCAACAGCGCAAGGCCCGGTGGCGTCGCTAGCAGTCACTGCGCTCGCCATTTTCCTTGATGCAGAGAGGGCGTCATTTCGTGGCAAAAAGCTAGCCATGGTGTGGCTTAGCCCTAGTTGTACTAGTTGGTATGCCCTGGCATTGTTGTTTTTTTTTTTGTAGGTGATAAACGCAGAGCGGCGTAGCTTAGGCAAAACGGAGCAATACTAGGGTATTTGTTGAGCGACCGGCGAACCAACGAACCCCTCACTCTAGGGCTGGGCAGCAATTACAGGCTTATGGCATACCGTATTCGACTTTCACGTTCAGGTCATGCACAAAATGGCGTCCTGACTAGTGCCAGTACCGCCGACCTCTTCCTCTTTGTTTGGTTTTATTTTGTGTGTGCTGTGGTCGGCAATACCGTTCACCTTCCCAGCACCGCTCAGGGACCACTGGCCATTGGCAGCTACAGGCCGTCCAGTTGGGCTCCTTGTAAACGGTTCGAATTGCCGTCGCTACCCTCGACTGTGCATTAGCTCACACTGGGCCGTCGAACGTGCAATCATTCTCGCCCACCGACGCCTGGTAAGCCGCAATGCCCTCCCTGCGTGCCTTACCCAAGTTTCGCCACCCTATCAAGCTCGTCACCTTTGACGCATTCCACACCCTGTACGAACCCAAAGGCACCATTGGCTCACATTATGTAAGTAGCCGGACCTGTTCTTGCGCTCTGCCGCATTGCCTGCGCCACCGAGTGCCGTTGCTGAGCAGTATGCGCTGTGGTGGAAGCGATATTCCTGTCATTTGACTGATCGCTCAACGAGATAATAAGTAAATCAGAGTGGGGTAATATACTGCCCCGATGCTTATTTTACGGCGACCCTGCTGAACTGTGGTCTTTATTACGGACAATGGTAGGCTGCTGCGTTAAAACCTTTTGGCATCATCGCCGACAGCGATCAGGTTAACTCAGCCTTTCGTCAGGCGTTTGCCGCCCATTTAGCACGGTACTCCAACTACGGAGCGCAGTACAACATGACCTCCAAACTCTGGTGGTGCGAGGTAATTCCTTAACTTTATCGTGGCGGCTGGTACTGTCTCCGATTCATGGCTAGGGTGGGAGGGAAAAAATGGGCTATTGCGATACGATGCCATTTGGGATTGAACCGAACCAGGCAAGCCGAGAATTAGACCAGCTCATATCTTTTGCTAAATGGCGTAATTTATGTGGTTGTAATGGGGCTGATGGGGCACCGTCTAGGTCATCTACAACACCTACAAACGAGCTGGGCTTTTACAAGACAGTAAGTAGAGGCGCTCAACGAAATATGGTTTAGTAGGAAACATCAAACCAGCTCATTGTTATAGCTACTTGTACCTACCAACACTAATCAACAGCATCTATATCATTTTTTACTTCTCTCTTTCTCTGGCTTGGTGCCTTGTTACTTTCTAGTCGAAGCCAGATCGGCCACCCGCGATATCATGGGCGAGGTCTGCCATAACGTGTACGAATTGTTTGCCACGGCTAAACCGTACCAACTGTACCCAGAAACGGCCAGTGTTTTGCAGCGGTTACAGCAGCAAAATATCAAAGTCGGGGTAATCTCCAACTCCGATGAGCGGTCAGGTAAGCGTTCGATATTGTAGACCCAGTTTAGTTTTTTTTTTCGCCAAGCCAATGGCAGTTGGGAATTGCGCGTTCCTGTATCCTCAGGCTAACTTTTGTTGTGGGATGGATGAGTGCCACTGGACCGCCATGGTGCACAGTTGACCTCCTACGCCATCTAGGCGTCATGGCCTGGATCAATTTTGTCGTAGTCAGCGCCAAAGCAGGAGTGGAAAAGCCGCACCGGGGCATGTTTGAACAGTCTTTGGCCTATGTCGAGGGCCACCCTGAAAACGTGCTGCATGTCGGGGATGATGTTTACCGGTAAGTGGCTTTTAAAATGGGCGGTGCAGGGGGTAGAGTTGATTAAGCAAAACCAGGGCATTCAATCCTGCTAATGTGTGGAAGGGAGCGGCGCATGTGGGTGCCAAAAAATCGCAAAGAGCTTTGCCTTGCTGCGCATTTCACTCAATGGCGAGCCTGGCAAGAGGAATCCTAGTTTTTAGTAACTGCCCTGGCGGCTAATTACCAGCTTCCTCTTTGCCCTCTAACCGTCACCCCCACAGCCCTATACCTCTGCCTTCCTTTTCTCACTGTGGACGCCGCGTGTGACCAATTGCTCGATGAGGGAGAGAGAATGCTGGCCGCTGACCAAGGCTGTTGCTTGGCCCACGTACTCATCATACCAAAACTTTGCCCTTACCTGTGGGCCTCGCCATTTTTTGTAGCGATTACGGGGGTGCCCGGCAACTAGGGATGCATGCATTGCTGCTTGACAGATCGCTTGATCCACAGACCCTTCCCCCAGCAGCTATTAGCAGCTTGGACCAACTCTTTGACTACCTCAAGTGACGACTGGCAACAGCGACCAATAGTAAAACTGCGCTTCTGTTTATCGAGAGAGATGGGCCAGCTCTTCATGTATATAGGGGTGATGGGCTAGAGAGGCTAGGCGGAGAGGAAGGAGGCATGCAATGGGATCAGTGAATCAATGTGACCAAAGGGCACACAAGCAAGCAGATGTGTGGTACCCTCCCAGCTCGTTAGCCCAGGGCCACACTTGTCAGTCACTCATCGGCCAACATATCGGCGATCACTGCACATTATCCGACGACACAAAAGCCACTACGCGGCATTATTTTTCGTCACTCCAATCGTTTGTTTCTGGCGGTTCAGTGAGCGAGGGCAATCTTAACGGTGTTCTTCATTGGCCGCCATTGCTTGTCTTTGGGCATCTCAACATCTTTATCGGCCCACACCAAAATGCATTTTATTCATTATCCTTTCCTGGAGCTACTTTCCTTGCGACATTGACCAGCTGCCCAAAATTTCAATGCAATAACAGGTGGTCCCCACGAAGGGCCTTGGTCAGATGAGCTTTTACTCGCAGTGGTAACAGCACCTTTTCACGCGAATAACCCCTTGTGCATTCGTCACCCGTTTGTATATGTGGGAGAGCAACGCTAACGGTTTATTTTACAGCTTGGGTTATATTCTACAAAAAAAACAACAGTATCACATAAGAGATGGGCGCCCAACGCCAAAATTGCATCATCGCTGCTTACTCAATGTCCCAAAAATACAGCGTTAGAGCATTTGCGAAGGAAACATAAACGAACTACTAGTCGGTGATGGTAATTCAAAGGCCAGCCGTTGCGTCGGGTCGAGGGAAAGCCCTTCAGGATTGGCGCCAGAAGATATAGGGGTCGAGTCACGCGAGTACGTGTGCATGGTGGCAGTGGGGTTGACGCCTTCGTTGCCGTACGCCATGTTCACATGGGAACCCAGTGCTGGGGTTCCACTGTTAGGAACTGATGAGTAGTAGCCATAGCCCTGATCACTGGGTGGCCCAGTGTGGTCATAGCCGGTGGCCGAGGCGTTGTGATACACGTTGGGTGTGGACGCGGACCGCGATCGTGCCAGGGCATCTTGGTCGTAAGACCCCATGCCCATGCTAGGGTAAGGCATTGACGCCTCATGGCCACTGGAGTAGGACCCCGCATACCCCGCCGTTTGGCCATTGACCTGATAGCTTTCCAAGAGTGCAGGGTTGGTGCCGGACCCTTGGTCGGGGAACATCATGGCAGACTGGTCAGCAGGTATCGGCGGGTACATCCCGTACATGGACTGCCCCTGTTGCGGGTCTCCACCATTCATAGAGCCGTGCGATTGGGGAACTGGCGGGGGAAGCATCACCTGGAGCGCAGACTGAGACGGCGCCTGGTTCATCACCATGTAGGGCATTGGCGAACCAAACCCAGAGCTATGGTGGGAACCATCGGACACGTGCCCCGTGTGCGGAGAGAACAGCAGGTGGGGAAACGTGTGGCGCCGAATGCTATGGGTTTTCTCGTGTTTGCGCAACGACCGACCATGGTAATAGGCCTTGCCACAGCCGCGGAATGAGCACACATACGGACGGATATCCGAATGGGTTTTGACATGTGTGGCCAGCGAATCGGGGCGAGAAAACGATTTGCCGCACCCTTCCACGGGGCAAGGAAACGGCTTCTCGCCCGTGTGCGTTCGCAAGTGGTTCTGCATCTTGTGGCGCTTGCTAAAGGGACGGTGGTTGCGGGAGCAACCCCGCCAACCGCACACATAGGTGGATTTGCCGCTGCCAACGTGGTCAACATTGAGGTGGTCCACCAGGGCCGTCATGGACGGGAATATCCGGTCACAATCGCCCCACTGGCAAGGAATTTCCAACCCGTAGTTGAAGTTGGCGGTGGCAGGAGGGCAGGACAGGCCACGCATAAAGCCCGCTGCGTCGTTTAGCTGCGTGTGGTCGAGAACCTCGGGCATGGAGTCCCGGTGCCGGTACATGCCGGCTGAAAACGAATCGCTGTACACCGAGTCCGTATCGGACGCAGGGGTCTGTTCGCGGTCGGTTGCGTTGAGATCACCCTCTTGACCTTGCTCGCAGGCCAGGGCGAGGTTGGCCTGGTACTTGCGTAGATTGTTGAGGCCTGTGGATTCGGCAGTGGTATGTCGGCGCTGGCGCAAGTTGTCAGCGGCATCGGGACTGCTGACTGCGCTGGCCTCGTCGGGACGTGAGACATTACTCATGTTCGACACGGGGCTGCCGTTGGCACTCAAGTCCGCGTCGCTGGTGGAGCCGGTAGTTTGGCCTTGCGCAACGTCGTCACGTAGCGGGGATGGCTGGTGAGTGGTATTGGCTTTGGAGTGAGCCGAGGAGTATGATGCGTGCACGAAGCGAACCTCGGGCGGCACTGAGGATTGTCGCTGGAAATTGCTATTGGCAGTCGATAGTTCAGCGCGACGAGCGGCTATCAGTTTGCTATCGTCGGGAAAAGGCGAATTGTCGCCAAGCATCAGTGCTGTTGGTTGGTTGGTAGTAAACTGCGAAAGGATGTCGGCACTTCCAGCGTAGTGAAACGGCAGCATATTCACCAAGAATGATTGTGAAAACGGAACAAAAAAGTTGGTTACACTGCAAGGGCGGATGACCTAACCTGTGGCTAATATACAAAATGCAAGTATGTTGGTACGCAGGGACCAGTGGCAGTAACTAAATCCAATGAAAGCGCGCCTGAGAGATATGCTAAATATACAATGGTTGTGCAGGTGGAGATAGCGCTATTTTCGTAATGTTGACCAGCTAAAAAAATGACACTTGTCAGCACCCCAAAGGCAAGGCACAGTAGAGTGGCATGGACGGAGTAAAACCAGCTAACAAGAGGAGAGGTAAAGGAAATGGTTAGAGTGCAACGTGTGAAGCTAGGGATTGCTGGTATGTTTTGGACCCAGGGCAGCGATGCGGCAGGGACCTTATTTATAAAAGATTCCCGGCCCTCAGTGACGGCAAAGGATTCTCCGCGTTAGGGGCGATGCCAAGGAGAGCCAAGTGGGAACAGCCCAAGGCGACGATAGATCTGATGACCCTCTCCAAACGAACAATGGCTCCCGCTGGTCCGTGTAATAAAAGTGCAGGGACGCAGTGTGTGTGGGTGTGGATGGAGCCAGGGAAGTTTGGCCAGTGAACAGCAGAAGAGACGAGAGACGGAGCAAAAGAAAGAAAAAAACGCGTTGGGATGTGGTGGTCATCGGTAGATCATATCGTGAACAAAGAGCAAAGAGGCGAGCACGCAGGAGCGGCAGTTACGAACGGGCCGAGCTGGCGGCAAGGATAACAATACCCCTGTTTTCTCGTTTTACTTCTCGCCTTCTTGTCCGAATCAAGGCTCTGCCTCACATCGCTGAGCAGTGCCGCTTGCATATTACAATGAAGCAAACGGGATGAGCCATATAAAAAAGCGACATGGAGCGACCAATAGCACCCGCCCTGTCCAGAAAAGTGACCCTACCTGGTCGCCCAGGCTCGCTGACGAAAGGGGGCGATGCCGAAACGGAATAAAAGAGCACAATCAATGGAGCCGTAAATGCGGGCAGGACTTGGGCGACCTCGCCATCGACTGTCGATCGTTTATCGCCCGTGGCCAACCCCAGCGTCGCTTTGAGCATCCTGCGTTCATTATTAGGCAGCATCATACCCTTTCTTTTTCATTTTACCGCTCTATTCTTTATTCCAGCGCTGCACCCAGTCAATGGGCTAGCTAAATATTGGCTCGGGATCTCGATGAATCTAATGAAAGCTTTGGTGAGTGAAAGCAACGTATGTCGTGTGTCCTGGTGAAGGCATTAGCTTGTGTTTATGGGCTGGTTTGTTGTTTCCTTTGCCGCGCGGCAAGAGTGGGTGCTTGTGGCGGATAATTAATTTGTTTTCTTTCGGCTTTATTAGAGTTCAAGGGCCCTGTCGATGGGCAGGAGAGCAGCGTGGCATGAAGCATCATGCCAATCAGTGTACTAGTGGATGGTGCAAGCATGTGGGCATCCGGTACCTTATTGAGGATGTGACTGTGTCATTAGAAATTCAATGCCGATATCGAGAGTAGTAAACCCGACCCTCACACGCCTTTAGAGCTATTCCAACTATGACCCATTGCCGTACAATTGAAGTCATTGTACAAGTCCATGCGTGCTCCTATGAGCAAGAAAATGTAAACACTGCAGCGCTGGGTTCGTACCACTGCAGCAGTATTTTTTGGTTTTGGCAGGGACCTGTACAAAGCATGAAAGGGTCAAGAAGGTCAGGAGGGCCCATCTCAGCGCCCCGACTATTTTTGATAGGGTCAGGGGTATACGAAGGAATTCGTCAGCGGCCAACCAAGTGCCGGCCACTGCTCAGCCTGCCGCGGCTGACCCAAGACTGGTCAACCACCAAATAAGCAGGTGTCGGCCGACCAGCACTAGTGGGGCCTCGAGCCAGATTGTGTGGGTAGGCCATGTAAGCAAGCTGCTCCCTAGTAGTCCCTTTTTTTTGGCTACCAAACTTAACCCCATGGCATCTCTGAGGTAGCGAAGACCAGAGGCTATAAACACCTGGCCGTTTGAAAAACGGCGCACATTGGGGGAGGGGATCGGCATGTTTTACTGCTCCATGCAAAAGAAAACTGCAGCAATCCCTATGATAACGCCAGTCAAGTATCACCCGAGGCTAATGGGTGGACGTACAAGGCCGGGAAGGTCGGAATGAAATCCGAACTACTGGAAAGGCTTGGCTCAGCATACGGCACTATTGCAGCAAGGCCCTTGCAGGTTGCTTGACTGTGACACGGCGTTCGCTTGAATTGGCGAGGTGCCGCTTAACGGGTTCGTTTTTGGTCTGCGGAGAGTGGCTTGGCTGCGCTGGTGTTTGAAAACGAGCAGATGCTTGAGGTAGCGTTGTATTATTGCTTCACTCGCTTGTGCTCTTTTACGCACCCAATACATTGGCCCATGTCCTGGACAATGACGACAGCGAATGCCAAGTGCGGGTGGTGGCTCTGCTCTGTAGCAGCTAGCAAACAGCAATGGGTCAAGTAACGAACAAGGTCATGGCCAACTCAGCGACAATGACCCCCATACCCGCCAATGGTAGCCGCTACTGTCATCGTGGTGTAGTCGATCGAAAAGGGGTGAATCTTTCCATACAATCTAGGCCCCAGGTCCCCCACCAGTGCTTTGTCAGTTCTACCAATCATTGGCCTTTGCTAAAACCATACGACTGTAAAGAGCTATGTGACTACGATACTCTGCTCGCCCACTTGCCTCGCTCCTACCCGCTGCTGCAAAGTGTATCGATTAGTGCCGTTTCGCCATCTTTGACATAGGACGCCACAGGCAAGCGGGTGGATTTTTGTTGGGGTCATGCACCTTTGGCACCGATTATGATTAGCGATGAGGACGCCGGGGCTCATAGCCAAGGCCCGTGGACTAGCAGTTCAAAAATAGGCCTACCACTTACCCCCAGCGATGCTAGGGTGTAGGTGCAATCATGAATTCGCAATAGATGGCCTACTACAAGGGGGTGGGGGAAAGGGCAGCTATTGCTACCAGCACAGGCAGTTGTATAACTCTCTAATGCTCAAAGCTTGACGGCAAAGCCAGTGAGACCGGGAATCCATGCAAAAGGTGCAACTATGATTCTCTGCAAACCCTATACCATTAACTGACTGGCGTTTTTTTACTTTTATCCCTTCACTACCACTAGCGAGGCGTGCGACGACCTAGAGGAGGCGTCTTTTCGACACATCTCTGGTTACTCTTTTTCCGTGCCAATGGGCATACAGCTGGATGTTTTGCCCTCTGACTTTGGTTTCGGGTAAAAGCGTAGGGCGGAAAGAGCGTCATGCGCATACACTGTTGCCCAAGGGGTGGGTTATACTGGTGCCTATATGCTCACTTGGCGTCCGGTATTAAAGATCAGATGCGCGCAACGAGTACTATCATTCATTGCGCTGTTGCTTTTTCACCTTTTATTTTTTCATCGGTAGGCCACGTCCGTTAATGATACTCGCAGGCAGTATACCCATGCTTCTAGCTCCATCCCGCCGCTTTGCCAAGAAAAAATTAAACCCTGCTGTATATTTGGACACCATGAAGTGCATTCAGTCAACGCCCGCCAATCCAACGATGGATGATGATCACCTTGTTCCGATATCCTCCTCACCCAAGGTTCCAGTGACCCCTGGAATAGGGTGCTCAGCAACCAAAAAGACGCTTGGGTTGGTGACAGGTTAGTAGGCAGTGTGCTATAAGCCTTTTTTTCTTACGAGATGCAGCAATAGGCATGTTTATTGGCGGCAAAACTAATGATGAAATGTTGATGAACAGAATATACTAAAAGAGAGCCTTGGCCTTGTGGAATGTATTGACGAGTCGTAGGGTTGCAACAGCAGATGCAGGCCGTTATGGAGAATTTGGTGACGCTGCTACGGTTAGTTGCCATGGGCCATTAGGGGGAGGGCTTGAATCCGCTCCTTCAGATTGGCAGTGTACAAACGTAGGATCATAACCCAACACTTGGAACTGGTACGTTCAAAATACGGATGGAGAACCAAAGGCTATAGGGCATTATGCTGATGACCTGTTTACCCAAATACGAAATGATTGCTTGGCAACCACGGCTAGCGAGACCAATGATTTTTATCGGCAAGTGCAAGACGAGCTGGACGAGCGATTGGCCATGCTCGATGCTCGCGAACAACGCCTTCAAGATAAATGGGCCGAGACCAAAGCAGGGGTTCGTCGGCTCCAACATCAAACCGAGCAGCACCTTGTAAGTGACAGTGGTGGGCCAGCGTATATCACGACGACCTGTTTCGCTACAAAAAGAATTTCGTGGTTCACTTTGGACTGCGTATCCGCTGATATTCGGAGGATTTATCTTGACCATGATTTGTGAGCATAGATTCCTTCGTCGGACGACGCATGCCATGGCGGCTAGTAAAATAAACAAACCAAGCAAGCGGCGCTAGTGCTTTATTCGATACAGCTACTGATAATAATGGTTACCACGCAACGTGCGCTTGCGGTGAAAACAGTACAGGCTAGTGAGCTGCTTGTCGAACATGATGGATCATTGCACTCCAAGTATCTTACCCTATAAATGTTTAGCAAAGTCAACTACGGCTAAAATGCAAAGCTATGATAGGCACAGGATAGTGGCGGTGCCATGCGCTGGAGGATGGGCGGGGCCAAGCTTAGCTGTGTAGAAAAACATGGCAGACATGAGTTTCCGTTGCTACTAAGGTGCATCGGTCATTAACCTTGGGCCCTGCACGGCCAAACCGATATTTAGGACAGCGGGACCGACTTTTCCGCCGGAGCCGTGGGGGCCTCAGAAGAGGGCGCTGACGAGGCGGGTTCCCCTTCCGCTTCACGCTGCTGTTGCTTGCGCTCCTCGGCCAGCTTGACCCCGTCTTGATACGCGCGGGTGCCTTGCTCTTTGGCCTGTTGCAGGGCACTGGAAACGCGCTGCCCTGCAGTAGAGCTGAGCGCCTGGTTGGTCAAATTCGTCACCTTGTCTTGGATCTTGTACTTTTCATCAATCTGCTTGATGTTCTCCGAGACCTTGAGTTTTTGGTCCAAGGTAGTGGCGCCCTGCTTGGCCTGGCCCAGCAGTGATAGGGCCTTGGCCGACAACCCGTACCGAGCGTCGTATTCGTGCGCCTTGGTCATGATTTTTTCGGACAGCAGGTACCCACCAGCGATGATTTCCTGGACAATGGATGTTTTGGGTTTTTCCTCCTGGGACAGGTCGCGGTTCTGCACAAACTGGGCAGTGTCGTGCGTATGCTCCTCGGCCGGCGACTGCGACGGAACGGTTGGCGATGGCGCGTTAAAGGTGTCATAAAAGTACTTGACCTCAATAGGCTGCTCCGCAATCATGGCGTTGGACAGCAGCACCGCGGTCTTGGCGGCCGAGTCCTTTTCAAACTCTACCAGGGCTTCCTGGCTCTTACCAGTTACGGCCGGACGCAGCTGGAATTGCTGGATCCTTCCGCAAAACGTGAAAAAGTCCTTGACCGTTGCCTCGGTGGCGTCTGGTGAGATACCCGTCACGTACACAAAGGTAGGTGCCGGAGCGGCGGGAAGGGTAACGTCGTTCCACGTCGAGGCCATGGTCGCAGGTGGATTGAGAATTGGGAAAAATGCGTTTGGAAATAACTGGAGTTAACCAATAGCACGCGTGGTCAATGGCACAAAAAAATCAAACAAGCAAGTACAACAGGATAAAACAGTGAAGTTGACCAACAAGGCGGCGTCTGGTCGCACTATATATATATATACGCTTGGCGTGCTGGACGCCTAGATGGCGGTGCTTCCTTGTCCTTCCCTGTTCGACACGGGACCGAGTGGGCTGATGGGAAAAGTTAACAGCAGCAACAGGTGCTACAGTGTCAACGCACAGCTGGCAGAGCAGGTTTCTGTGGCCGTAGCAATGAAACCGCAGGCTTGTGCGTTGCAGGGGTGGGTGGTGTAAGCCAAGGGAAGGGGAAGGCAGAACAATGGCGATGGGCGAGCAGGGTGCACGGAGGGAAGCGGATAAGAAAACGAAAGCGCTTCGCCATATCCCAAAGGCCTTGGCGGAAATTGGAATATAGATTGGTGTGGTTTGTTGGCATATGCTAATGGCATCCACTAGGACCTTCTCGACATTACTCAGTAGCCAGGCGTAGTCAATGCTCGCTCCAATGCCAAGCCGTTCCAGAGTCGAAGGGCTCAGAGCCAACCAGAAACGTGGATGAGAGAGGGAAGGGATGACTGACGCTGAGCAAAGCGTCATCGGACAACCCTGGTGTGGCCATCCACTACGTCATAGGTTGCCCGCGGCGCCCAGCGACGTAGCGGGGCAATCTCCAATCAAAAATGTGGCACAAAGCCCAACAAGACTGCCATCAACCCACTGTCTTGATATTAATGAGGAGGAGAGTGTAGGCTGACGTGTGGAGGGTAGCGTTGTATATGACGGAGGCCCGCAATACAAAAATGTTGTATACGCATCATCGACCCGCTTTTTCACCATTATTCTCAGCACCGCACGGGCAGCTTCCAGGTAGAAGAATAAGAAGAGCAGATTGCCTCCGCAGCTACCAACGGACGACCTGCCAAGTATACAGGCTCCGCTACTAGGCAACGTTGAGGCATAGCGGACGAGTAAGCCTCGCGCAGCGTTCCGGCCATCGTGCAGCGCGCCCACGCTGCTGCTTGGTCGCTTGTGGTTGCCAGGCCTTATGTCGTTTGGCAGCGGGTGGTCGCCGTAGAAAACTGCCACATCACTAAAAATCCAGCGACACATTCATTATTTTAAAAATAATAACCCAATCGAACAAGAAAAAAAGCACCCCAGTGTGGGACCTTGCACAGCAAACCAAGAAAGAGCTGTTATTTGCCGTGTGCGGCAAGGTGGTACTCTCGGTCAGATCTGTTGTTGTAGTGTGTATTTCTTCTACTTTTGCACTGAAGTTCGCCGGGGCCATCTTCGTAGCACTATGACGGACATTGCATCTCCAACTGCTGTCACCAAAGATGTGGTGTACTGTCAAGGTGAGTCAAGCACGCCAAATCACACCGGCCGGATGGATCGGTGCAAATCTTGACCGCAGGCGCTCAAAGGGCCGAAAGAAGATGGCCACCAATACTGGGCAATCGCCATGACTCATGAGCCACATTGTATTTGCCCACATGCAATTTTACATTCCCGACCTATACCACGGTGCTCATTGATACACGGATGTCGATGCCATTCCTGTGCTCGCTAGTCTGCACATTTCCGCCCGAAGTAAGCAAGGAAGAGGGGTGCTGTTTGCGCGTGGCCCATTGTCACTGAACGCCTTTACACTAAGGCATTGCGTGCATTCCAAAAAGCGTCACTGCAAATCTGACATTGGCTGTAAAAAGCACGCCAATGGATTGCCAAGGATAATTGCTAACTTGCTATTTCTGTTTGGAATCGGTGGCCAATGCTGGTGGAATTTTGGAATGCTCTCCGCCGGATATTAGTATTGCGAGTTTGGCGCATCATTGCCCCGCTGCCAAAAATGGCTTGAAGCCAACCACCCAGACTTGTACGCCAAGCTGTACCATGGAGGTAAGTGCTCTTGGTCTTGCAGAGCTTTTTATGCACTCGCTGCATTCCCTTGAAGCGGCAGGTCGTTTTGCACTTGGTTGTTAGTTGTTTGTCCACCACCCAATACTTGCTGCATCGAGCGACTTCATCATGCCTATGGCCTCTGTGCTTAGTTTGTTTGAACCTCTTTGCTGTGGCTGTAACAGATTTGGCTGAGAAGCTGCAGAAGGTCAGTATCGTCAAGAGCGAAGGCGCAGCTCTCGACGAACTGGACTCTGATACCAAAAAGCTAGCCAAAGGTATGTAGCTGCTGATATAACGGATTGCAGTCTGCTGGTTAGAATGCGAGGCCTCGAGGTATACTCAAGGCATTTTTCCTAGCGATTGCTTTTTGCTATAGCTAGCTTAGCAACCTCAGCTCCGGCATGTTCATCTGGCTTGGGCAACGCTGCGGATAACGATGAACTCTTGGTTTAGCTATTGGAAAGGAGGAGGCCAAAATGAAGCGGGAGCAAGAAAAGAAGGAGGTAAGTAAAGGCGGCTTTAAGCTGACCAAGATTCACCAACTAAACTACCTGTAACGGTTCATATGTATAATGTTCCAAGATCCTAATTTGCTGGTTGTTCAATATTTTTTATCTTTGGATGCGGGTGGATGTTTTTTGCATGCCAGAGCACTATTGTGACGATCAAACGAATTGCGCGGACAAAGAAGAAGCGTGTCACAAGCATCCACAATCTCGATGTGTTTGGTAAGTTGCCTAGCGCCTTTGGCCGTTGTTTTGTTTGTTTTTTATTTCTCTCCCTCTTTCTCTGGCTCCTTCCAGGTTTATTAGCAGGCCTTTTGTGTGTACCTGGCATGTGCTATTGAAATTACTATTTATGCTTATATTTTCTGTGGTTACCCCGCGCATGCTTATTGGATGGAATGGGCGTGATGGTAACATGCTATTCCATACGCCTTAGACATCGACCTGAAAAAAGCAGCCAAGATGTTTGCTAGTCGCTACGCGTGCGGGTCGTCGGTGAGCAAGAACAACCAGAACCAGGACGAGATTGTCATTCAAGGGGATGTGATGGAGGAGGTCAAGGCACTTATTCTCAAGACCTGGCCCGTCATCCCGGAAAAGAACATCAAAACGGTCGAGGAAAAGAAGAAAAAACCGGAGGAGCCATTACCACCGCCCCAGTAGATGCCTGTCGGTTCCTTGGGTTACCGTGGCATAGAAATTTTGTCAGGATAGGCTTCAATACCATTCATCACGCTCAACGCTGTCTGTCAACTGATCCAATGGCCAGTCCAGCATGAGCTGTCTGCGTGGCGCTGATCCCAAGGCAAACAAAATAAATGGTCATTTTTGGTTGGTCGACCATGTGATAGTATGCGGTAATAAAAGAAAGGTTATAATGTATGACGGCTTGGGTTGCGCATCTGGTCAGCCACCACGGCGGCTTCTCAGTACCAGCTGGAGCTTGTAGTTGGCAGAAAAAAAGAAGCTGGATGGCTTTTAGCTGGGCGATGCCACCCGTTGCGGAGCCTCGGTGCAACTGCTCGTCGCTTGGCCTGTGGCGGCCATTGATTATACTTTGTTGATTATCAAGTAGGTGCCACGGCAGGCCGCGTTGTTATTGTTTGGCCCCATCGCCATTCAATTCAGCCACTAACCATCACATCCAATGGAGCGGTGGATCAAGTGGCACACAGACAAAGGAAAAGGGAGGCACTATGTGCTGTGTGGGCAAGCAAACCGATGACCAATGAGCCTGACGCGAAGGCCACTCGTCCCAGCCACTGCATCTGGCGTCGCATAACTGGTGCAGGACTGATCCGCTCAGCCCTGCCTATATCTGGAGCGTCAATCCACGTGGAGTGTGAAAGGCGCGGTGCTCCTCAGGGCGCCCAAGGTCTATTTTTGGGTGGTAGCGTGGATAGGAGAGGAGAACACGCAGTACCAGCTTGGTTCGCATACGGGCTCGCCGTATTATATAAGTGGTGCGCTCACACTGGAGGAGGGTTTTGCTGTGACCGCTGCTCTTTACCACCGCTCATTTCTCTCTGCTTACCTCGTGGCAATGCATGGCCAAAGTCCATGGATTTATTTTGGTGCTTTTGTCTTTTAACATTGCCTTGCCGGATTGGTACGACTTTGCCATTAGTTGCCCTTGCTGATTGTGGGCCCACTGACGCAACAATCTTTTCACATATTAGCAGCTCTAACACCAAAAGAAGGAACAGCTGCCCGCGATGGTGTCGCTGCGGTCAACGGAGCAGCAAGGCTCGGCTATCTCAGTCAAGCCCACCGAGGCCAGTCTGCAGGTCACCGAGCTGCTGAACCAGCGCCTGACACGCGGCGAAATGAGCGTTCCCAACGACTGGCAGCCCGTGTACCAAAAGGTACGGCTGATGCTGGTGGTGCTGTGCTCGCGTGTGGAGCAGCTTCTAACCCGGCACTGGCTGTACCAGCTGCTCCTCCAGCGCACCCAGCTGCCACCCCTGGCGCTGTTTCTGCTGACCCTGGGCAGCGCCCTGGCGGTGGCTCAGCGCGTGTACCTGCATACCGCTGGCACTCTCTTCCAGCTGGTGGGCTTTGCCTACCCCGTAACCAAGACTATCCAGACCTTGCTGGCCCTGGACGTCGACCGGCCTCCAGCAGGCTTCTGGCAGCGCTCGTCGACACCGTCTGCAAATGGAACCAACCAGGCCGACTCACCCCCGCTATCAGCTGCTGGGCGGCCATCGGAATGGGACTATCACCCCACTGCGGCACTGGATTCCGCCCGACTGCCCCACTGGGCCACCCAGGCCGACGAGGCTCACCGCTGGCTAAGGTACTGGCTTCTCTACGCTAGCCTGCAACTATCTGATCACGCCTGTGGCTGGTTTCTGCGGTCTGTTCCGTACTACTCGTTGCTCCGTATCATCACCATTCTGTGGGCCCAGCACCCGTGGAGTCACACATCCAGTCGATTCTACCGTTCCTTTGTGTTGCCCCTTTACCGACGGTGGCTTCATTCTCGTTGGCAGTCTTCGCAATTGTTCAGTCCAGCGTTGGCGGATCAGTTAGGGCAAACCATGACGACGCCACGCTATGCTCCACCATCAGGTCCACCGCCACATTTTGATCCTTTGGCTTTGGACCTCCACTCCCCACTTCATAAACTGGACTTTGCCAAGGCAAGCTTTGAGGCTACCCCAGTTCTTGATGAGAAGCTGGCACCTGACGAGGCAACGTTTGCGACGCCTCGATTGCATGTCGATACCACCCACTTCAATACCATTGACCCTCTGGCTCAATCCAATTACTGCATGGATACAATGCCCAGTGCACTGGTCGACGCGGGATTTGTGCTACCTACGCCCCTGACTTCGCCGCACACCGTAGTTGATCCGAAGCAGCTGCACAATAGTCGACGCCGACGGTCTCGTCGTGAATCATCCCGAACCAAGCGCGCCTCCCTACTGCTTGGTTCATCGAACGGAAAGCCCTCACTCCCAGAATCTGGCAGCTACCACATACGCAATCGCGCTTCTTCAATTAGCAACCCAGAAGCTTCATCGATAATGTCCTACTCACCAACTATCAAATTGGCAGCCCGCTCGGGGCAAACCACGGGGCCTCAAGACCATGGCAGCAGCCTGTCGCCCAAGCGGCAGTCGATCAACATCCCAGTTTACCGACAGCTACCGTCCAGCCCAGATCAACCATTGGGCTGGGATTTTTGATAGCATGGCATCTCAATAAGCACCCATCCCCAGCCCTGGTACCGTTGGCCAGACAACGTCCATGACGCTGGCTTGGATTCAAAAGGGGTGTGAGTGTGCTTTACCACACTCGCCAAAGTGCAAAGGACTAGCCATACAAAGTTTTTGAACCGCAGCAAACACTTGTATTTCTTTTTCTCTCAATGTTTGTTTCAGGGTAGCTGCTGGCTAGCTGGATCGCTGAGCGGCTTTCATTATGTCTTTTGAGGCGGTCTTTTGTAACACACGGCGCTTAGCCTGTGGTGGTTACCTGCATACCTGCGTGGCTCCACCGACGAGTGTCCAAGTAATGGCGAGTGTTGTATATTCGGTCCTTTATCCATTGTAAAAATAACCGTTAACCTTTATTGCTCGCAGGCGTCGCCTACTTCCCAATAACTTTATAAATGTCAGAGGGCAATGGTTCATCCATGTTTTAAAACATCTCTTTGGCCATTCCAATATATCCCTGTGCACCATCCATTAAAGATAATAGGAAGAGGGATCGAAGGCCACTTGGCGCCAACTGACTCGGGCATCTATGCTGTGCTTGCACAGGCGACAGGCACCATCCTATTCTAGTACAACATATCAGCATTGCCATTGGTACTATTCAAGGCCATCCGTCTCCAATCGCTGCCGTTTACGACGCTCCTGCAGCAGCGATTCCATGGCCTTGGTCTTCTTAAATCTGTATTGGTACAAAAAAACATAACGTAGCGCACGGGTCAAGCCAAGCGTGGCAGGGCAGAGTACTTTGGGTCAGTATAGATAGCTTGATCACCGCCGTAGGCACGGTTGACCATTTGCCCATTTCTACTGCGCAAGCGCCAAATACTACAGTGCACGGTTCAAATCAGCGCATTACTAGGCGCGAGTACTTACTGAGGGTTGGTTGGGTCTATGGCAAACTGATGCGAGTCATGCACTGCCGCAAACCGGGTATCGTTGACATCGATATGAAAGTCGTCCTGCAGTTCCACCTGCTCGTGCTTGTTGCGTTTCCTGCGGCGACGGCGCTTGTTCTTTTCGTTCTTGATAATTGAAGCCATGTCAAAATGCCTATCTTCCCCGTCATGTTCGTCCATGAGCAACAAATCCAGTTTGGCCTGTTCACGGGCTTCATCTTCCTTGGTTTGCAGAGATCGAGTCCGTTTGGACTGTTTGTGAGAGGCATGGGCTGCCGATGGCGCCCCCGCATCGTCGTCGCTGGTCGCTGGCAGCTTATCGTCTGCAGGTATGCTGCGACGGCCCGCTAGCTTAACCTGCTGCCGGCGCTCTCGCTGCTTGGCCTGAGCTCGAACACGGGTGGCCAATGCATTGTTCGGTTCGGATTGGGTGCTTTCGTCAGAATCTTCATCGACATCACTGCCTAACCCAGGGTTGAAGGTGATCTCCATATCTTGGTCGATATCATCCCGCTCGTCTTCGTAAGCATTGGTCGCCGCTTCACCCGACAGCATGGCCAGGTACTTTTCACGCAAGCGTGCCTTGGCCCGAGAAAGCGGCTTTGGTTGGCCAACGTTGTCTGCATCGCTATCCGAGTCCTGCGCCAAGCTCGTGCCGGTACCGTCACTGTCATCGTCTGAAAACTCATCGGAGCTGCTCATGGCCACCAAATGGCTCAGGTCCATGCTAAAGGCCTCGTCTTCAGTAAACTTGCGATGGGTTAAATTAAGGCGATCAGGGTCATCGTCGTCCCATTTCAGCCGCAAGCGGCTGTGCTGCAACACGTCGCTGGTAAAATCTTTGCCTTGGTAGTGCACGGGAACGCTGGTGGCCACCTCTTTCACCTCGTCTTCAGTAAAATCCACGTCATCGGGAATATAGCGCAAGTCGAACAAGGTGGCGCTCGACTCAAATTCAGTTTTGTCACAGGCGGTATAAATGGCCTGAGCGGTGGCCACCGAGTCGCATTCAACCACCGCATAATAGTAGCTAAAGTCAGGACAACCGACCAAGAAAACAAAAAAGGTTAGAGTGCAGTACACCATGTCACACATAAAATCCACCAGGTTGGTTAGCCAGTCATCCCAACGCTATTTCGCCTAATATCGCCCTTAAAAGCGTGGGCGCTGATTGCGGTTCAGGACTTTGTAAGCCGGCACCACGCGACAATGGCTAGATCCTTACTTTAGTTTGTCCAATTCGTAGCGCCGCAAAATCTTTTGGTCATAGTCCTCACCGTCGTCAAACTCAAAGAGTAGCCCAATTTCGCCCTTGTCGCGGTCCACCTCGTCGTCACTCTCGCCAACCACACTAGTCTTTAGTGACCGGCCGTTGAGTTGTGCCACGGGACCCTCAGTGGTTTCCATGGCCATTTGCTGCTTGCCAAATTCGGATGGATAAATCTTCACCGAGTAGATAACGCCAGTAGGCGGCTTGAACGCGCTGAATACTTTGTATAGATCACCAGCTTTGACGTGGGTCCAATCCATGCGGACCACAGCAAAGCGCCGCGTTGGTTCGCCGAGAGGAATGCCATCGTCGGTGGCCGCTTCATCATCGCTGCTGGTACCATTCAGTAAGCCAGGGCTCAAATCTCGGCTGAACTCGTCAAGGCTCGACGATGGTCCTTTGTCAGTTTCTTTATCATCATCATCCGAAGAGTAGGATTCATCGGAAGACGAAAGGACGCCAATTCCTCGAGCTAGATCATACATGTTCCGAGCTTGATCCTTGTCTGGTACCTCCTCGTCAGATCCCAAAGCGTCACTTGAGTCGTCCGATGGCACACGTGTGTTGGGTTTCACTACAGTCTCATCATGGCTCTCTGATACAGAGCTATCATGTTCGCTCTCCAATGTTGTCAGTTCGTCCGATTCTTCGGCGAGTGCGAGATCAAGGGGCCTTCCGTATTTATCCACCGTTGCTAATCAAGCGCCAGCATAGGGCCATTCGTATATAAGCAGATGCACCCCTCCCAAAAAAAGGCGTCCATAGAATACCAACATTAAAATGATAAAAAAACTTTGAAAGCCACGCTAATCGCAAAAAGGGATTCCTTGGGCCTGTGGGTGCAGGGGCGATCCTGGTAGTAATGGTCAAAAAAATCAGTCAAATGCCACAGGCGTTGGCTTGAAGTTGGGCTTACTTTCACGGCCAAAGCCACTATCGCGCATCACTTGGGCAAAGCGGTAGTCGGTTTTAGGCTTAGCAGCGGATGCTGCCAGTTTTTGAAACCGAGGATCAGTGCGTAGCTTTGCAAACCGTGGGTCATTGGCTGCCTTGGTGCGAATGCGGTCCGTGCCACTGCGCTCGGGAGCAGCGTCCTGGGACTGAGCTTGACTCCCGCGCTGAGGCCGGGCAGGAGGTTTCGGCATGGCAGTTGGTGGATACGATTTGGTATTTTTTTTTCTTTTGACCACGCGAGTAATGCCGCCGAGCTAACGTATGCTGCAAAGGTTAGTGCAAACGCAAGTTATAATGCAATTCCAGCAAAATGTCAATGCAACAGGCAGGGCATGCAAGAGCATACAAAATGGTCGCTTGTAATGTGTGACATTCCAAGCTGATTTCGCCCATTCAACACTTTGTAAAAAAAAGCTTGTGGATTCAGCTCTTGCGTCCACGTGAATATTTGCACCAGGTCAATAGGCGAAGCATAGACTGGTTCCTTGGTGTACTTTCAGGGCCGTAGCTGGTGGTATTGATCCGATCACACCTTACACCACGATTATGCGACTGGAAGATTACACGCAAATGCTCTTAATGCGTAAGAAAGTAGCTAAAGAACATGCAGCATTTGCGGGAGCATGATGATATCTAACGTCTTGTAGCCTGTGTGTGGTTTTAACACTCCATAGGCTCTTTTTGCTGGGTTTTTTTCAATCGCATTAGTGTGATGCATTGAGCGCACAGTGGAATACACAATAAATCACATTATAGTTTACAGCCATTGAGCAGCTGTGCTAGGTGTCTTGGGATAGCTAGTAAGTCGCTGTATATACTTGACTCGAATCCATACTAAAGAGTATGGGTAGTGGAATGGAGCCTATATGACCTGGTTCAGTTGTTCCTTCTGTAGCCAACCGCAGCCTGTATATCTGGCAATGCTTGGTAAAAAGAGAGTGACCAACCATTCCTTTTTTCTTTTGTTATGGCAGGGCTAGGGCGCCTTCTTTTAGGCCGCTCCTTGGCTTTGCCACGAGCCTTTTGTTTGTGGTGCGCCACTATCAGGACCGTGAAGACTGGCTCCTGGGCAGGCGCTAATCATGTGCTTTTATGTCGATCCCATTTCCCCTCCCATAACCTTCTACTTCCTACCACCGACCGTCAGCACTGTCGCCCTAGTGATGACGGCGTTTTGGGTAATGGGTGCACTATTTTCTTCAGCTACGTCCTACGTGAAAATGGCATTATCAGCGCCACGGTAAATCAAACGTCCTTCTTTCCTTCCCTTTTGCTTAAACTGCGGCACCCGCCCACCAGTGAGGCGGTGTTTTATGCACCCATAATGGTATTGGAAGTCTGGGCTGGCTTATCGTAATCCACAGTCACCACCGAGGTGTGGCATTAGTTGTGTGGTCGCGGTCAACAGAAACAGCAGATGAAAGTCAGGCGGTTGCCAGCTCCCCTGGTGCATATTTAAGGCTGTGGCCGCGGCGTAGATGATGGCCAAAGAGCTCCACCTTGTTTGCTGTTTTCTATTTAGCCCTCGATAGCACCTTGTATGGGTATAGCCATAAGGCACCTCCCGCCGTGTATTGGTACAGGCACTTCATCCCACTGCCACGTATTTTTGCGTATTCTACCTCATGGTAGTTTTTTGGTGTACCCATGCCGTTTTTTAACCCGCTGTGTACTTGAGGGGCAATCGACTGAGAAGACCAACATGTACCATGGTCATTTCTCGACATAGGCACACAGATTACTGTTTCTGGCTAATGATGGCTATTATTACCTAGCTGAAAGAATCATACATTCTGGTACCACCAGACTAAATAAGAAGCCAGCATGGAAAAGCAGGTATTTATTAACAATTGCTAATAGCATGTGGTTGCGCTATTATATCACACATATTGCTCCTATTAAGCACTCATACCCAAACATGCCCTAGGGCCCCAATGCATCATGCACTTTTGCTGCCTAGGCTAAATCTCGTGGGCATCTAAGTACAATTGGTGTAGTTGACTAGCTCTGTTCCAATTGTTGGTACACACACTCTGGTGACCCCTGGCCTTGTTAATGTAGTTAGCCAGCCGAAAGTCTCTGTATGTGTCCCTGGAGAAAGTAATAGTTTCTTCAAAAACCATCACGTTTTCATGCCCGTTCCAGGTGACCTTGAGCATGATGGCTTTGAATTTCTTAGGAAGCCCAAGTGCTCTGGGACCAAGCGTGCATCCATTACGAATTTTTGGGGCACACTGGATGTCCCAAAGTTTTGTTTTAATGGCATATGTCAAACGCTCAGACTCGGCTTCACTCGGGCATGGGATGGTTCGTTGATGGGTAATTATTGCCATGGTGCTAAAGGTGGGATTATCTAGCAATTGAAGTGAAGAGGCAAGTGGTAGCATCCAATGTCAAAAGAAAGCAGAGAATGTGTTTGAAAATTCCCAATAAAAGACACTCTAAAGGACAGTATCAGGGTAAATATTGGACGAGGAAATGAGTTCAGTTGAAGTGGTTAGTCAGGAGCGTAGCTATAAGATTATTTGAATTTTCTCTTATATATGAATTGAAGTGGCATGGGCTTGACTGGGGCCCTCATGGGTCTTGACAATATGACAATAGCAGCTTCCTGTCCTGTCCTATCTGGCTGCAGATGGAAATGATGAAAGGCTGTGCCTATCACAATTAGTTCATTGGTATACCATAGCACAGGGCACATTTCACTTCATTCTGAATCGAATTTAGGTCAATCAGGTTGGTGCCTGCGCCATAACATTGACCATGGCCATTAGCTTAGTTTATACACAAGGGAACTACATCTATATGTCTATGAAGTCACCATGAGCATCCAATATAGCAGCCCAATACAAATTCGTTGCTGCCAAAATCCCATTAACTTATAAAGGTCAGACCCTATGGTGCACTTGGTTGACTATCATTGTGGTGCAGTTCGCATTACTGCGAATCCCATGGCAACACTTTTTTCTGACTGACCACTGCACCCACTACATGACATCCCGCGCTTTAAGCTAATTTCTAGATGAAAGGACTTAGGAAATGGGAATCCAAAGCAGCTGGCATGCCGCATACTGTAGCCTAATGACCTGCCCATACCCAGCTTGTCACAAAGCTACCAGTTAACCTTGGGCGAAGTACAATGCCTATAAGCAGCGTGGCTTTGGGCTACCGGAATAAACATGGAATACAGGTCAACAAGGAAATGGGGTAATGTTAATATCCCGTTTGGCCGGCCTATAACAGGTATTGCATTGTCCATATCGTTGGTTACCATGCAACACTCGGCAGGCGAGTCAATGACCTCCATGTATGTATAGGTACCAATGGCATAATGAAAAAAAAGTAAGCGACTAAGCGTGCCACTAACAATACCTAACTGCATACATACAATATCCAGGGCAGGAATTACATCACCGGATGATCGAACTAAGTATGCCATGTGCTTTGGATTGCTGCTAATGCTGACCGCGGGCACTGCGCAACTCACCAAATTTGAAAAGCATGCATGGTTTGCTTTCCCTGGAAATAATGAAACCATCTTTTATTTTAGAAAAAAAAACAAAGAAAATCGCACACACTAACTGCCCGTGAAAGTGCATTCAAAGGGGCGAAAAAAAGCAATCAACAACTCCCGAGCTGGTCTCAGCAGCACCTACGCCCATGATAGTAGCTCATCACATTAGACATGCTGGCATGATGTTACGCCTCTACTAGCAGCCAATTCATGGGGCAACGCCCAGCATGGGATGCAGTAAGAAACACTCCACAAGACTAGGTGGCGAGCACAGGGATAGGAGCTCGCTTAGCAACGACACGGCAGTCCAGTTAAGCACGCATTGGGTCCCATAGAGCAATGAAAAATGCAGCAGCAAAGTCCTAGTTAGGTGCCAAGGATGCTGCGTTTCGAAGCCCCCTGTTCTGTTTACTGACGCTGGAAAAGCGCCACATTCAATACATGCCTACTCCATGGCTTCACCGCAGCAGCAGCCCTTGTTATCAGCCGCGGCCTCCTGACCTTGGGGGTCAGTTTTCAGGGCCATGGGTTGCATTTTAGGCACGCCTGAAATGAACGAGCACAATTGGGGAACTGTGCGTGTGTTGGGCACTCAATGGAAGTGAATCAGCCAGTTTGGGATCTCCCTCAACGCCCATGCGTTTCCAACGGTCTATTCATCCTTATTTCCTTATATTCCGCGTTATTTTACCCATGGTTTTCAACCTACGGCGGCGAAGTTGGACACGACCATCAATGGGCTCAATGACACGTCCCCATCCTTAATCAACGCGTAACCCACCTGCTGGCTTGTCACTGGGAACAGCCGCATCTTTTTTACTCGTGCACCAGCGTATATTGCCTTGTTTGCTTCGAGCGCCATGTCCCGACCACCTCGGCAAGGCAGGGTCATCACGACCTATGCCCGTCGCAAAAAACGCGCTCCAATCGACTGTGGCGATCAGACATCCAGCAATTCGCTCCATCTCAACCCACCCATGTCACTCAACCAAGCCGAGGGGGCTCGCCAACACGTCATTCCACCCACACAGGCCATCCAGTCACTGTCGTCGGATTCCGATTCCGATGCTTTCCAGTCCCAGCCAGCAACTGCTCACCGCAGCTGGCGTCGCCGCAGTATCCGCGAGTCCATTGCCCAACTAACGCGTCTGTACGAGTCCGACCAGACCACCTCTACCCGTCCCACAGAAACTCAGCCGGTGCTAAACCAGGGGCGCCGGTCACCATGCCTCGGTCGCTACAACATTACCCCGGTTCCAACAGCCGATGTGTTTGGGTTTTGTCCCGATGATTACGACGATGGCCCCCATTCGCTACCTGTCTTGGAAGCCAAGCCTCTTGGGAATAAGACTGGCGCTTCTCAACCGTCGGGGGCGTCCCAGGCTGCGGCCAACCATGGCCGCACAGCTCCCGTGGTGCCAACACTGTTGCCCGTCAGTCCCAGCAAGCGAAAAGCGGCATCACACATCACCCCTGGTTTACCACAGGCAACGGCAAAGCCTAATACCACCAGCGCCGTTGCTGAGTCCAAGCCGGCCAAAGTTTCCCGCCTTACCCGCGCAGCATCCTACCGGACTACCGTTCATGGCCAGGCCTTGCAACCCACCACACGACCTCGACTGGGCCGGCAGCGGTCAGGGCCACGACAGCCGATTCCGGCGCCACGAAGCCCTACTACGCATCAGCCGAGGCCTTCCACCACTGCCACCCAGCCCTCAGCTTCAGCTAACCCGCTAACCCGTTCCCAGAGTGCCCACTCATCGCTAACAGCGATGCCCCTGGACGCTTCCTCGCAAGCCCTGCCTACTGCACGCACTAGCGTTAAAATTACCTATGGTAAAGCGCGAAGTTTTCAGGGCCAAGAGCCGGCCCAGGCTGCAGCTACAAGCTACTGGGACATCTCTGAACAGCAAGATATTTTGGCCCCAACCCAGCCGACCTTTCAGCTATCTTCAGACTCCGAACTGGTGGAGAATCCAGACTCGAATATAGCCCTTGCGCTCGAGGAACGAAAGTGGATGCACGAAATCAATGCCCTTTTAACCGATGTTCAGCGCCACCAGCCTTTACCACAACGGCAGCAGGCCTGCGTGCGCTTGGCCCATTTCCTGGCCACGGTGCCCTCCCTGATTTCCACCCTAAGTCGCACGTCCAAGACCCAGCAATTGTACAACACCCTGCACCTGCAAACTGATCCTTTGGTTCGGACCACCTGGCTCTTTTTTGTATATCATTTGTTTGCTTGCTCAACCACTGCACGGGGGCTAATTACCGAGCGTCAGGCGTTGGACGTGGTAGCCGACTATCTTCGCCCTCACCGCGATGATCTGCTTCAAGCCGTTATCCGCAGCTCGTCCACTGCTTCGAAGCTGGCCCGGGAACTAGTGGGGATTATTGGTCAGTCTTTGCGCCATTCTTTACCCACTGACGTTGTCTCCCCCACCCCGCAGTGGTCCTGGCAAGACTTGGCCCTGCGGGCACTGTTTGCGCTTTGCTTGGGCAAATTGAGTCCCATTATGCCACTTGACAAAGGTGATGCCGTGTTTGCGCCACGAGCCCCGTACCCTCTGGGCGTGGATCAGCCGATACAGATTGAACTACGGGTATCGGGGTGTCTGGCGTTTTTAGCGCAAATCGTAGTGGATCAAGTTCTGGCATTAGTGTCGTTGCAGCCAGGTGACTTGGTTCAACCCAAGAAGCTCGCGGACACCTTGCAGGCGCTTGATCCCGTGTGGCGCTGCGTGTCGGTGCTCGAATACGCAACGGTATCAGTTACGGAAAATGTAGCCGATTTGTTGGGGCAACACCGGTTGCTTGAGCGGTTAGTCCAGTTGCTTGAGGTGTACGGTCAGCTGCTACACGCCCATCACCTACTGGCCGCCCCCAAGGCGCTTGCACGTCCAAGGATGGCTGATGCGACACTGGTAGCGCGGTGCGCCAGCGATAGCCTGGTGGTGATCCGCCTACTCGTCAACCTTACTAACCAGCAGCCCGACGCCTGCTCGGTTCTATCTCAGCCCTCCTATATGTGCATCTTGGGGCAGATGTTGGGCATGAGCGAGTGGCTATGGCCGCTCACTGTTACGGCGCCAGCTACACGCAAAGCTATGCGCACCCGGGGTTCAGATTCGCTATCGTGTTACCGAAACTTGGGATTTGACTGCGTTATGCTGACTATTGGCTTGCTGATTAATTTGGTCGAAGAAACACCTGGTGCACGGGACTGCTTGCGCGAGGTGACCGTTGGCCTGCCCCACATAGTGGGAAATGTAGCCAATACTTCGCTGCTGCAATACGCCACCGACCTATTTGTGCACTTACAGTCAAAGGTCTCACAGGTAAGTTGGATGAGCTGTATTCTTATCTTTTCGGTTCGGTGCGTGGTTTTTTTCGGCAATTGACTCCAGACACCACCTGGCGAAGGCCCTGGGCATGTTTGTGACTTCCGCAGCTGCTGTGAACAATCCGGGTTTCGGCTTTAGACACACAGGCTTCTATTTTAGTTCCGACGAGATGCCCAACGCACGCGATTCATTGTATGCGTTGAGGCTAGGCCAGTTGGGAGCACAGGGCATCGTTTTTGATTGAGCAGTATTTTGTGCCTAGTTTGGAAACAGCTGCAGGTGCTGGCTCCGCTCGGTTGCCCAATCGGTTAGCTTGTGTTCAGTGGTCGGGTATTGTCTAGAATCCATTGTTGGCTAACGCTGGCTTTGCCTGGGAAATCTGTCTGGCTATTTTTTCTGGGCTATTTGCTTGGGTGCTCTGGTATAGGTTGAGGACAAAGTGCTAACAGCATACTTGGCAGTGCTGCTGGGCTGCAGCATGGATGCCAACACGACCAATCAGCGGTTGATTCGCCAGTGGTTACCGGGCCATTCCTTTGCCAGCGTCACCGATTTGCTCGTTGATTTTTTAGGCCCCAATCCCACTTCGCCTGATGCCACACCCCCACCGGATCCCGCAGATTTGGCATCCTTGTCCATGGCTTCGCCTGTATCACCGAGCGACGCTCTTACGGCAGCATTGCAAGACCCCACAATATCTACGGAAGCGCTGCTGAAGCTTCACAGCCAAGGTGGGGTGCCCCTTCCTAATCAACCCCCTAGGGCAGCGCACGCTTCCCACGACGAATCGGACGTGATGCAGTCGTTTCGACGCATTGTTCGGCTGTTAAAGCGCCTGGATGAACCATCCTAACAGCATCGTCGTGGTAGTACCATCGGTGCCATTTGAGGATTTGCTATCCTGTGGAATGCCCTGGGGGATTCTCGTTAGCTAGGCGACTGGTGTGTAAACAAGGCACAAGAGTGTTGGTGACTGCTAGTTCCTGCTTTCGATACACTGGGGGTCTTCCTAACGTCCTAGGGTTGCAGCACTGTAGCACTGTACTTTTAGATATAAACAGCGTGGGTGGGCTGTGCATCGTGCGTCTCATTGAACTGGAGTTATTGACCTGTCCTTAGGTTATATTCAGAATGAAATGCCACGCCTTAACCACTTACGCCCCTTGCCCAAGGGTGTGGGTAGGATGAACCAATACTGGTCTCGGGTAAACGATGGCGATGACTTGGAGGCCAAAGGGCAGCACTTCTCCTTAAACGTCGTCACTACCCACTACCTTCAAGCAACTCCTGAATAGAATTTCGTTTACCTAAGGGGGTCAAGTCGAGAGTGAGAGAGAAAAAGAACTTTTGGCAAAGAAGTCACTGGTTTCAGCAGAGTGTTCAAGTCCGCTAATTACCATCTAGCTTAAAACCAACGGATTTAGTTACGATGCGCCGGCCGCCTGTTCTCTCGTACTCGATTGGGTGGTATTGGAATCGAAGGAACGCTAGTTAAGTCGTGATCCGGGCCCGTGGTGCACGGCCGAGCGCTCCCACCATACTTGATAGCCTTTGCGGTCATTAAGCTCGAAAGCCTACCCAGACCGTTCCGTACAGCACCGCTCTCCAAATAAAAACACACGATATTGTACTGGCACTCGAGCGGCGTACCTGTGAAGTAAAAAGAGTGGCTAGCCGTGCAATTGTGTGCGGTGGTCATGGTCCCAATGTGGCCACCGCCAACTAGTTAATGAAGCGATGCATTGTCACGATAGGGCAAGCCACAACAGATAATAGCGCGCTATTTGTGGGCGCTTTTGTCGAGCTGGGCCAAAGGCTGGTTGGTCTGTGGCCGTTGGGACAAAGGACGGTTCGAGCCAACGATAAAGCCTAGGGCGCCCATGATACTCCACGCCCGGCTCCAAGGCTTACTAGTGGCAAGGCAGGCACGATTGCCTACGAAGATTCTACACCGAGTACGGTCACATCAAGGCATTCACGGTCGGGTTTTAACGCTATCTAATCCCAAGACGAGGAGCATATGATCCCCGGGCACGAAGCTGGCACATAGAATGAGCGGTAGTTGTGGTTGCTCAATGGTGCTTACGCTGGTTTCCAGAGTGAGCTTCCTGGCATTACCCGCGTCAGGGTAAGCATGAGGCTCTCTTCCTGTTCCGCTGGGCGCTGATGACAAAGCTAACTCCGTCATACAATGCCCTAGAAGCAAGAGTTGGACCTGCCCTAGCTCAATGGACGCTCAGCGCTGGCTCCAGGAAAATACCTAGCCGAACTAGTTCAACTGCACCGCTAAATGAACCTCATGCATACAAACACCACGGCCCTGCATACAAGCAACCTGTGAATGTATGCGCAGCGCAGGAGCAAGGTATTTAAGGGCGCCAAGCGTGCGATCGCTTGGTTTAGCCAGCCTGTGCTTGGTCCCAACAACTTCATCTATACTCCAGTGGTCGCCCTGGCGGTTATTGCAATCCTGCTTGGCCTTGCTCTCGTCCCCTTGCCTTTTTTCTATTCAACAGCTTCGTTCAGGGCCTTTTTCTTTCCCTACCTCTAGCACCAATTCCCCAACTATCCATTGCCGTCCATAAGCCATCGTCCGTTTCCCTCGATACCTAAAATACCTATGCGTCTGATTTTTCAATAGTTTCTTTTCACCTTCGTATTCGCTTAGTCCAACGTTTACCCCGGGAAATTGTTTTCTGTTATTTTTTCTTTATTTCGTTCTATCCCAGTTTCCTACATAGCCTGAAAGCCATCAATACCCAGCCACCATTAGACCATTCAACCTTGCAAGGACGCAAGCGGGTGCGTGGTGACTGGCTCTGATTGCTTTTGGCCATTGAAGCACTGGGCAGCGAGTTTGGTTGGCTGGTATTACGTTTGGAAGTGGATTAGTTTGGTTTGATTTGATTTGGTTTGATTCGGCGTTGGTTGACCATAATTTTGCGGGGAGAGGTATTGTGTTTTGGAAGTTTGTTCATTCATTGGTGGTGCCATTGGCATATAATAGCTGGTTATTAACGTTACTTGGACATAGTCTACCGCTACCATAATGGAATGGGCATACCAACACCTGCAATCAGCTTTGCTTCACCCCATGAGTAGTCTCGACAAGTACATGGACGCCCTTTGCCTGCAAGGTACAAACGTTAGTGTGTATACCATGATTACGCCTGGTCCCAAAAAACAACAAAATACACTACAGCCATCGATGCAGCTTTGGCTCAAAGGCCGCTTGGCATTAACCACCAAATGTATGCAATGGTTTATCTTAATCTTCTGTACCTGTTTACCATCCTTCCCAGACCCTAACGTGCTGCAGATCCCGGATCGCTCATCGCCAGAGGCCGCTCGGGTTCCAGGTTCCCCAATGTCGCCCCAAAAGGCGCTGGTGCAAACTCGGGAGACCCGTAGTCCTGCTCATGCCATCACTGCTTTCAGCCATGGCGTCAATTCCCCTACCAAAAAAACCGCCCAGCCCTACATGGAGCTTAATGAGTCGCTTTACGGCAAGAATCACACCTGGGCGGCGGGTCATTCGCGTTTCCTGTTAGTCAGCTATGTGCCATTCACCCTTGGCGTGGGCAAAATCACCGCGATTCTTCAGGTAGGAAGTGGTTCTATTAAATGCCAAATGCATACCATGCAGATATCGTGGACAGACAGAAAAGAGATTTGGGTGCATGGGTCAGGAATGCTACAACTCGAGCAAAGCCCTATTTGACAAGCGTACGTACCTAACTGAATCCATCGTGAGTTGTTGGGCCAGCAACTCGTGTTTTTGATGGACGGTGCCAACACGTGACCAGGGATTCGGTGATATAGCGTTTGTCTGCGATCATTTATCGCAGTCGCCTACCAGTGGTTATCAAAATCTGATAGCTGCGTACTACAATCAACGTGATGCGCAGATGGCCATTGAGGAACTTCAGCAGAAAGACACGGCGCCGGCTGCGTTGAAGCTCTACCACCTCTCTTCGCGCACCGCCAAGGTATGATGCAGGAATTTTTCATTAGTGAGTGACGTTTGCTAAGGAAACCATGCTATCATGGGGGTAGGATTGGCATATTGGCATGAAACCTATCTTCAAGGCATTTCACGCCTAACCAGGTTCTTGGGCAGACCCGTGGGTTCAAGTTGATGTTGGCATGTTACATGGGCAATGATAACAACACCCTTCCCACAGACGCATTGTCAATCCAGCTGTGACTTTGCAGGCCTCTCCCGCGATGCTTGGCTCGTTGACAGCGATATCAGTTTTGACACGGCAAAGGTGTGTAGTGCTAGAGACTGTTGGCGGCGGTCGTTATACAATGTATTTTGCTTATACTGTGATCAGGGTTGGGTGGTCAAGCCAGATCCTCTACACCTTGTGGTTGATTGATGCATGCGGTAATTCCCGTTGACAAGCAAGGCTCATCACGACGCGATTTAATCATACATAAGGCTTTGCATGTTTGCTATGGGAGAGTACGGCATGTTCGTTGTACAGGCGTTTATTGGTACCCGAGGCGAACTGGACATTGTGCGTACCTTGACCCGCACGTTAATCCGCGTGGGCTTTCATGACAGCCGTTGGGCCACCAACCTCTTGCTTCCGTTGAAAGAGCTGTTGGAAAAACATTGCGTGGTCAGTAGTGCAGTTGGCTATGAGGTTCACTAACAAAGCCGCAGACTTGATGATGTGCCATATGCCACCAGCTCCTTTGACGCATTCTTGATCAGCCAAAGCACGATGCTTTGGTGCCCACAAGCTAACTAATACTGACATACTACCCCGGGCTTTTAGGCGGTTTGGCTTTGTTGTCATTGGACACTATCATAGGCGCGTACCCATGTTACCATATGTACCATGGAGGAATCGCAGTGGTTTGCCCAATACGACCAATTGCCACTGGACGTCGGTAAGTGTTAACTGGGCCATTGATTTAGGATACAGCCAATGAAGTGTGTATGAACAAATTTTTAAATCCACCGAACAACAACTCTCACGTCGGTTACTTTGGTTTCCTCATCTTCAGCCATGTTGCGCTGTATTTTCACCTTGTGGTTCGTACGATTCTAACGCGGTGGCGCTATCGAAACCTGATAAAATATGAGTTTAGAACTAGCCAAGTACTCAGGGTTGCCAATCAGTGGTGTAAACTTGGCGATTGAGCAAACGGTCACTAAAGTGTTGATGACTCCCCAGACCACGCCTGCACCCATGGTGGCACCACGCCCTTTGGCATATTCGCTGTCCAGCCTGGAAGCCCCACCTGGGCCAAATCCCAAGGTCAGCAGCCTGGGCAATGGCGTTAACTCTCTCTACACCAATCGAGGCTCGGAGGCGGCGATGACGTACCTGCCACGAGGCCGTGGTGAGTCGTACCCGAGCTTTCGAGCACTGTACGCACTAGGCAACGCCCGCAATGTCGTCCGATACGAAAGGATCATGTCGGGTAAGGCGCTAAATCAATGGTAGAGCAGGTTGATATGAACTGAGCAGGCTAGGGTGCTGCTAATTTCTGTTAACGGTTGGAAAATAAGGTGAGGCTAACGCAACTCATTGTTATCTGGAGGATTGCTGGTGAAACCTTTTCTTGTTATGGGGAATGGTGATGATGTGTTGGAATGGCTTCTACCCAATAATCAGGCGAAGACAACCGCACAACCTTTATGATTCGCAATATTCCCAACAAGTATACACAGGTAGGCAAGCACGGCGGAGTTAGTCTCGCTTCACGTCGCATGGTTGCATCGATGAATCCATTAGGATTTCATGGGCAGTCAAGGCTACCATTGTGCGTGGCCATTTTATTGGTGTTGGCAATTAACCGAGCACAAAATACCTGGGAATGCGATGGATCATTGGGCATACTTGGTTGAACCAATTCTAGAAAATGCTAATCGATCTGCTCAACGAGAGCCACTTTGGTCAGTACGACTTTGTGTACCTGCGAATGGACTTTACCAATCATTGCAACTGCGGCTATGCGTTTGTTAATTTTATGGATCCCCGGTAGGTGCTTTATTGTAACACTGAGTACCATGGTGCAGGGCCATTGTTGGTGACCAGTTGAGAGAATGCAATCACCGTCACCTGTTCCAACTGACACTGGATCAAATTCATGCACTTTGGGCTGCCAATGGCAAACGCAGGGCATTGGCCGGCAGATTAATACAGCATGAACATTAACTGTATGTTTATTCACTTAACCATGTGCTATCGCTTTTTCTGCTGCTTCGCCATTAACTGTCATAGGTCCATCGTCACATTAGCGCAACGCCTGGTGGGAAAACGTTGGTAGGTATTGGCGTTGACTAAAAAGCAGTAGAGGGGTTGATTCTTATGTGTGTGTTTTTTCACCTGATTACAGTTTCCAAGAGGGGGACTGGGAAATCGGACCGAACGAGTGCAAGGCGGCCGAGAATTGCGATGACGGATGCCACCTGCCGTACGTAGTAGGGTTAACCAATGACTTTTTTAATAACGTGCCGTTGTGCATCTGGGCGAGCAAGGGGTGGGGGCGCTCTGGGTGACAGGGACAAATTCAACTCGGACAAGGTATGCAGCATTCGCTACGCCGATTATCAGGGCAAGGACCAGCTGGTGGAGCATTTCCGCAACTCCAAGTAAGTATTTAGCGCCTGGCTGTTGGCCAGTCTGGCGCCCTACTCCCGTCACCGCTTGTTGCTTATGGAACACTACCCTCTGCTCGGGTCAATCAATCAGGATTGGACGCCCTCTAACGCCCAACAATGGACTTGACCTTATCCTTGGGGATGCATGACTTGTTACAGCGTGATGCTGATGGACCCGTCGTACCGGCCCAAGATATTTTACTCGTCCGGACCACTCAAGGGCCACGAAGAGCCTTTTCCCGACCCCACCATTCAGCTCTCGCTGGGAAAGTTTAAGCACGGCCGATTTTTCGGGTAGCTTGTCCAAAGGGCTCAATGTGCACGGCTATTTTGTTTCGAGTTTGGTGCTTCTACAGTGGCCGTGCGCAGTAGCAAATGAAGGGTTGGGGGCCTATTAGCTGTTCTCTTGGCCCAAGGTACGATCGGTCGCTGTGGTGCCAATGTTTTTCTGGCTGCTCAGAAGCCCTCGCCATAGTGCGCCATGTGACCATCATCCCTCTTTAAAGTCAGCAGGCAGTAGCATCTAGCCATTTCCACCTGTGGGTGAATGCAATAAACATCGGTCGTCCTCACAGTATTAGGCCAAGCGGGTGCTTCTTACCCTGGGGGACCAGTAAAGCATGGTCCGCCGCTGGTAACTGCATGTTTCATTACGTGGATGCATTAGCCTTCGTTGGTTGCACTTTGATGGACCGCATTTGGGCCGAGAATTCTGTTCAACGCAACGTACACCTTTCTTGACTGCCCTATCCCTCACGTTTATTTTCACGACTTGTTCAGCAAACACGCGTTACCTCCGTTGCCATGTATCGCATCTTTGGGACGGGAAAGAAACCCGCCAACAAGGCCACGCTGGATGCGGCCATCTCCTCGGTACAAATTTCACACTGCCCAGCTCTACCGCTGTGCGATTCATTGCAGTGGCAAGGAACCCACCGGTCTGGCCACCCATAACCCAGCAATGGCTGTGCATCCAGGCTCTGGGCAAACTCAGCACTCGGGCAGCGCATAACGAACAAACAGCCTCCCCATTGACTGTTAATGTATGGACAACCATGGCTGCGCATCCCTTTGTCTTATGGTATGGTAGACGGACAGTCGCGTCGAGACAGTTGAGGGCAAGATTCGCAAGCTCGATGGCGAACTGGCCCGGTACCGCGATCAGATGAAGACCATGCGTGAAGGCCCCGCCAAGGTAAAGCCAAATATTGCCTTGCATTGCTCGCCAGTTGATATCGGTACTGGCCAGCCTGATCTCTACCCTTGCCATCCCTCATGGCACTTGTTGGTAACGAATTGGGGTGGCTTTGGTATGGCCATGCATTTTCTTGATGATACCGGTGCCCAAATTGCCTATCGCAGCGCTCGGTGAAAAACCGTGCCCTCACGGTGCTAAAGCAGAAAAAGATGTAAGCTGGACACTTTAGCCTTGTCCTAATCCAACCAACCGGCGGAATTATTCCGCGACCGTGCTTTTGGTTTTTTTCTAGAGGACATATTTTCTGGTGTAGGAAAGCCCACTACATACAGCTTATCTGGTAAAGGCTAGGAGAGGTGCTTGTTGGCACTCTCGGTGCATTAATTTTAGGTACGAGACCCAACGCGACCAGTTGCAGCAGCAGATATTCAATATGGAGCAGGCCCAGTTTACCAACGACAACATCCGAAACACTATGACCACGTACGAGGCCATGAAAGAGAGCAACAAGGCCCTCAAAAAACAGTACAAGGGCGTCGATATCGACAAAATTGAAGTAAGCTCAATATGACTGCACACTACGAGGGATGGTGGTTTCTACGAACGACAGCCAATGTCAGTGCTTGGCATCAACGATAGTATGCTCATCTTTAATGGGTTGTGCAGCATGATGGGTGGTATTTGGGGGGCGATGCAGGACATGCAAGATGAACTGGCCGACCTGATGGATCAAGCCAACGAGATTCAGGAATCCATTGCTCGAAGCTACAGTGTGCCCGATGACCTCGACGAGGCCGATCTTGACGCAGGTAACCCGGTTGTCCATTGTTAAACCTCTTACATGGCTAGAATAGTTATGAGACTGGCTAGCAACTCTATAGACAACAGCTGCACTTAGTCCTGCAGCCAATGTATCATTGCTTAGCTATACCTGCTGGCTCTACGTGGGTACTCGACCAGGCACTTACCATACATATAGTTGTATGGGATGTTTGGAAGTTGGTGATAATGACATTAGAGTTGGATGCGCTGGGCGACGAGCTGACATTTGAAAGCAGCGACATACCAAGCTATTTACAGGCCACCGATGAATTGCCCGAGCTTTTGCCAGAAGACCAAGACCCTCTCAAGGTAAGCCTACCGTTTTGAGTATTTCTGCTGGCCTTTAACACAGTGATAGCATGCTACGGTTAGGTATACCGCGCCGATGCCTCTGCATACACCATAATACATTCGCCACCTCATCTTCCATAACGGTGCCTGACTTGTTTTGGGAGGCGAGCATCCAGGCATCGGAGCCAACCACCAAGGAAGAGCCGTCTAAAGTGCAGGAGAATGCACTGAAACTGTAATGTGCGCATCCATTGTTTTTCTTTCCTTCTCCCCCCCCCCTCCTACACACACACACACGCACATACACATCGTAATCTGGTAACCGCTGGAACCCGACATTTCGCAACCTCTGTTGCCGGTCGGTTGGCGTCTCATATTTACTGCACACGGTACAACCATAGCGACGGCCAGAAAGTCTCGTAGGGAGGTGCTTCACTGCTAGTGTTGCTCGAGAACCCTTTGGCTCGTGCTGGCTTGGTCCACTAGCTACTAACGGCGCTGCTTGCTGATAAGCGTTGTATATTGTCCGGGGTCTTCACAGGCCTGGGCCCTTTGTTATCGATGGTGTCGGGCAGGGTCGGGCTACAAAGTGCCAATATATTGCGCTAGTTTTTGTATTTTATCCGGAGCTGCCATGACGGCAAATACCTGCTGCTCGGCATTTGCTTCCAGGTGTCCAGGCTTGTCTTGGCCTACTGCGAGCAATCTAGTGTCGTAATAAAGGGACCTATTTTAGTCCAGGATTGCCTTGTTCTCATTCTTTTTGGTTCGCTTCCTGGCGGCAATAGGAAGATTGGGGATGGGGCAGGCATTGGGCTAGGAGTGACAATGGCTGATCTTTAGGTCTATTTATAACGCTGGCGGTGACAAGTGGTTCACTTGGTGCTACGCTGGTGCAAAGACCCATCCAGAGACCTGGTGCTAGTACCGGCGAACAAATGAATAAGTGGATGAATGCATGAACTGGTGGTATGCGCCCCCAGAAAGAGGGGGTAAGCCCTTACTTCCACGGATAGCGAATTTTGCCATCTGTCTGTATCTTTGCCAGCCTCAGCGCGGGTACTGGAGGAAGGGGGGCCGCGACTAATGCCTCTAATGAAAGGGGAGAGGGAAGTTTTAACCATCACGTCCGCCAAAGAAAAGCGGCCACAGGTGATCAGAAAGTTGTGTAGGGATACTCCTAACTTGACAACGCTACATGCAACTACAACAGCAGCCAATTACGCGATAAGCCATTGTCAGCCGTGCTCTTTCGTGCTCATATCAATCAACGCAATGTGTGCTGATGGACACTAAACCAAAGGTACTAACAAAGGCCAGCTTCGGAGGGACGACCATCAAACTGGTGCAGTGGTTCTGGATTTATCAGACAGGATGGATGCCGATAGTCACTGCAATTGCCGGTTTTTCGTTCTTTTGGTCATGGCTTTAGCTTGGGCTGATGAGACCTAAAGAAACCTCAAGCCTTGGGAACGGTAGTCATAGTGGCCCCAGCTTTCTTGCTTTACGGCAGGGTTGCGTATGTCCTAGACCAGTGCCTTAACAGCTGCGCTACAACCAGTGTTCTTTTCGGTGGTTCCTTGCGTATATAGGGCGT
>JANBQA010000041.1:0-38169 GCA_027576955.1 Dimargaris xerosporica
AGTGCCACACCACCGAAGCCGAGCTATCACAGCACCTGGCGCGCCTGCACACCCAGCTCAGCCTCACCCAGGGACCGTTGTTCGGTGCACTGCTGATTCACCTCGACACGCTGCCTGGCCAGCCACGTCTGTACCTGGTCAGCCATCACGTAGTCATTGATCTGGTGTCGTGGCGCATTCTCATCGACGACCTCAACGCCCTGCTAAGTCACCAGCTCTTGCCATCCAAGACGCTGTCGTTTGCCCAGTGGGCCACATCGCTTGATGCCCATGCAGCGACGCTTTCGGCTGACTGCTGGCCTGAGCAAGTATCACCAGCTGATGCTGCTGAACTAAGCCTAGTGGACCAAGTGGGCACCCGCCACGCCATCTTCCACACCCTGGATACTGCCATGACTGATTACCTCGTGACCCACGTTTGCCCTGCGCTGCGTGTCACCCCACGCGATGCCATTCTCAGTGCCTATGCGCTGGCGTACTGTCAAGCACTGGCAGTGTCGCAGGTCAACCTGTGCATGGAAGGCCATGGTCGTGAACCGTGGTCAGCCGATCTTGACATTAGTCGCACCGTGGGTTGGTTCACTTCGTTTTACCCGCTGGTCCTTCACGCGCAACGCACTGCAACGGTAGCTGCTGTGCTACACCAGGTCAAGGAGTGCCTGCAGCAGATTCCCAACAAGGGCTTTTCGTACTTTGTGCTCAAGTACATAGCCAGCGCCAGGGCTGATGAGCGTATTAAACTACTGGCCAAAACACCTGCACACCTGGACGTGCTATTCAACTACTTTGGTCGGTTCGCGCAGTCCACCTCCATGCATCAGTCTTTAGTGTCTATTGACTGGTCGAACCAGTACGGCGAGCACGACAACCCCACCGAGGACTGGGTGCCCTTTGACCAGTACGTGATGGCCATGGTCAGCGGTGATACCTTGCGCCTGGGCATCGACTACAACATGCGCCGGTGCACCAATACAGCTATGACCACGCTGTTGACCACTTGGGCCACTCACTTGCGTGATCTGGTCCAGGCATTCACTGCCGATCCATTGGCCATCAGCCCTGCTGTCACACGCTTCGACTTTGACCTGCTGCCACTGACCGCGTCTGACCTGGACCAGCTCTCCACCCAACTTACCCAGCGCCACCTGTCATGGCACCAAGTCGAGGACATGTACCCGTGCACGCCACTGCAGTCAGGGCTGCTGTTGTCCACACTACGCAACCCACACGCGTACCTGGTCCAGTATCACGTTACCCTCACGGGTGATCTCGACGTGTATCGCTTGGAAGCCAGCTGGCAGCAAGTTGCCCAACGCCACTCCATTCTGCGCACGGTATTTTTAGATGCCCCCAGCCAAGTCACCACGGGACTCCTGCAGGCCGTGCTAAAGCAATCCATTGTGCGTTTTGACGCGGTCCTCACCAAGCTGGCTGACGAGCTCAGCACCCAGGCCTACCGACGTTTGTCTACCGACTTTGCCCTGGATAATCCACTGTTCCAAGTGTCAGTGGGTGCACTACCCAGCACTCCCAATGCACACCAGATGACCGTCACCTTTCACCATGCCATGCTGGACGGGTGGTCGTTCCCACTGCTGGTGGCTGAAGTGCTCAAGAGCTACCAGTATCATCCAATGCTTGAATCGACAGCGAGTGCGTTCAAAGACGCTACGCAGCACATCCTCGGCGACCGCCTCACTGACTCACCAGCGCAGTTCTGGCAAGCGTACTTGGCCAATGCGCCATCAACGCCTGCTCCCCTCATCCACCCCCAGCTCACACCAACAGCAGGTTACAAGGGGTACCGGGCACCATTGGCTATCTCAAAGCCACTGCTACAGTCATTTGCTCGTACACATGGCATTACGTTGTCCTCTTTGCTTCGTGGCGCCTATGCGCTGGCCCTGAGCCGGTACCTGCACACCCGCGAAGTGGCGTTTGGGGTCATCGTATCTGGTCGCAACGTGCCCGTGGATGGTATCGAGGCAGTGATTGGGCCATGCCTCAACACCCTACCATTCCGGGTCAATACCCGTGACCAACCCGTCATTGCATATTTGCAGCAGATCCACCACGACTACATTCAGATGATCCCGTATGAGCAGTCCAGCAACGTTGACATTGCCCGATGGTGCCGCCAACCCTCCGATGCCCGCTTATTCCATGCAGTCATGGGCTACGAAAACCAGCCACCGTTGGCTATGCCTGCGGGAAGCATCCTGGCGGTGAGGAATATTAGCGTCGAAGAGTACACCGAGTACCCGTTCTCCGTTGTGTTTGAAGACCAGTCCGAGGCTGTGATGTGCAAAATACTGTGGGCCCAGAGCATGTACAGTCCTGACGTGGGTGCTGAAGTCGTCAAGCACCTGTCGCACATCCTAGACCAGATTGTGTGCTCAAGTGCTACCACGCAGCTGCAATCAATCCGCCTGCATGCCTCAGGTGCCCACTGTCATCCAACCTCGTTGCTTCCCAGTGCTTCACCACTAGATGCCGCTGTTGGTGACTTGCGCCATGCCATCAAAGCGCGTTGTAGCGACTTTGCCAATGACCCAGCACTCGTTCACGCACAGCAAACGTACACGTGGTCTACCCTGGCAACGATGGCTACCGCTCTAAGTCGCAGTACGCTTAGTATACTAGCAGGTTCGAATCGAGTGGTTGTGGCTGTGGTGGATAGCCATTTGGCACTGGTGGTGTCACTGCTGGCGTGCATCCAGTGCGAAGCAGCCCTTGTGCCCATTGCTGCTAAGCAGTCCATTGGACCCATCCGTCAATTACTCAGCCACCTGTCACCTGCACTCGTCCTCATTCCTGCCGCACTCGACCGCTACCTGGATTTGGGTGATGCAGTAGCCCAGGTGATCTTTGGCGACTGTGACGACGTACCATTCGATGGCGCTGCTTTGCAATGGCTGGCTGACCAGGATCACACTCGGCACTCGTCAGCACCAGCAGCGCGGTTCATTCAGGGCTGGGATGATACAGGTGTCCAGTTGTTGGACGTGTCAGCAGCAGCGTTGCTTCAGACGTGGACTGATCAGCCCTATCTAGCACCCAAGGGCACTCGTGTGGCGCACGCGTTTGCCCTTGATTCTGATGCTGCCCTTTGGACCACGATTAGTGCACTCAGTCAGGGATGCCTTTTGGTGGACACCGTTACTGCTTCTACTGACGATGCATCCATCACGACATACGTGACTGATGCCAACACCACGGCACCATCGCTGCCTTGCCAACCATCGCACCTCATTCGTCTGGTGCCCTTGTCCACATTTGGCATTAGTCGCATTAATCAGCTCACCGAACATAGTGTGACCATCCAGCTGTATGTGGCATCGGCATTCGCTGGGAGTGCATCGTTGACATTGGCCCACTACGAGAAATGTCTGACAGCAAACACCCTGCCCAGTTCCCTGCCATTTGCTGTGGTCGACTCCGATGGCTACTCGTGTCCCGTGGGTGTGGCAGGTGTCGTGTGCCCCACATCGTCTGATGTCACTAGCGCATCAGTCTCCTATGGCAACTACACCGCAAACCCGTGGTGGTCTACTGATAGTAGGCCATGGCAGCTGCCCATGGTGCATGGCTTTCGCCTGAGCGACGGCTCAACTCTGTTCGCGGGTATTAGGCAAACCCAGGGCACTGTTGACGGCGTGCAAGTGTACTCAGGGCTGATCACTCCTTTCTTGCGCCAGGTCGGTCTCTGTCCCTTGTTCACCACGTTGACGCCTACCTCGCAACTAATTACATTAGTCGATAGTGCTGAGTTTGACCTGTCGTCGTATGAGCATGCGCTGGTTCGGGTCCTTCCGCAACCACTTCAACCGTTGGTTATCCTGTCGACCACCGTATTTCCGCACCTTCTGACCATCAAGAACGAGCCACATCGCCTTGATGCATTTGCCACAGCTTATCGCCATGCGTTGCAGCACCAGAATGCGTTTAGAACGGACGTCGAGCAGTGGCTGGCGGTGCACTGGCTTGCCCAGGGCCATGCACAATGCGACCCAGCCACGGCTCTGACCAGTAGCTTCTGGGCGCTGGGTGGGTCATTGGCCGAGCTCGTTGCTCTTCGCCATCGCATCCGTGCCAAGTTTAGCATTGCGTTGCCGATTCCCGACATGCACAGCCACTCGCACTTTGCGGCCATGTGCACGCTTATCGACACCTATCGCACTGCCAGTGACACAAAGGCATTGAGCACGCTGCCAGCAGCCCCCATTGCCGATCACTGGCCTGTGCTGTACGAGCAGCTGGCCACCGCTCCACAGCTCAAGGTGTGGTGCCAGGCCCACGACAGCCACAGCACTGGGGAGTGGTATTATCAGCAGGCGTACCACACTGGCATTGCCATCGACGTGGCCATGCTACGTCATGCCCTGACTTGGCTAATCGGTGCCTATGACCCACTGCGCGCTGTCTTTGTGGAAGTGGGCGGCCAGGTGCGACAGCGTGTTCTTGCCACGCCAATGCCATTGGCCAGGTGCCCGCTCATTGCCCTTGACCAGATGGATCCTATTGATACGAACACAGCTGAGGCCGTTTTGGACCAGCACCACACCGCTCTGCGTGCTGACACCTGGCCCCTGGTTAGCCTGGTAGTGCTCAATGCCAGTGTCCCTATGCCATCGGCCCATGTGTCGATGCGACTCCATCCACTGATTGGCAACTGCACCGCTGCCGAGGCATTGGGTCGTAGCCTGTGGCAATGCTATGACCATATGGCGAATGGCCTGCCCCTAGCTTCCTTATGCTTACCATCCCCACGCGCATTGCTTTCACACCATTCAAGCGACGAGCCCGCCTTGATGGACGAATCCATGTGCAGTGACGCTTTGGCCTACTGGCAGCAATTGACGGCTGATGTACCCACAACGATCAATCTGCCGACAGACCTATATATCCGTGATGCCCCAACGCACCGAGTGCAATCTGTAGCTCATGCGCTCTTGCCTTCGACCCACGCACAGCTGCACATCACAGCTGCTCAATCCAGCACCGAGCCATTCGTGCTGTGGCTAGCGTTACTGAGTGTATATTTGGCACGCATTACACGTCAAGACGAGCTGCTCATCGGTGTCAAACTGCCCACCGCCTGGGCCAAGCATTCGCTGCCAAGCCACCAAGCATCACTGCTTGTGCACAGCCACAATGAACCCCAAGACCCGCTGCCCCGCGTCCTGACGGTGACCCAGCAGCTGCTTGATGCCTCACTACCCCATGCCGCCGGTTCGTTGGAACACCTTGTGCAAGCATTGGGCCTCGACTGCGACTCGTTGGTGACACCAGTACCCAGTGTTGTGGTCGAATTCACCGGGTCATCGAGCAAAGGCAAGCCCACGTTGGACCAACCCGCCTCACCATCTGCTGTTACTGGACGAGCACTCGGTCCAGCATTGCACCTGACCATTGACCTTGCTGAGCAGTCGACCAACATCACCGCGTACTACAGCCAGGACCAGTTCAGCCCCGAGTTGGCGCGCAACCTGTTGGCCAATCTGGACTATTTTGCCAGCAATGCCCTGGCTTGTCCTGATCAGTTGACAACTGTTCCGTTGACGCGCCCTGACGAAGTCACAGCCCTACTACGCGACTATGCCCAAGGAGCATTGTGCGACGATGGCACCAGCACTTTGGGTGATGATGCTGCTGACAACGTTGTACGGTTGGTGGAAGCCACCGCAGATGCCCATCCCACTTTGCCTGCACTCGAGTACGACGACCACATCACCACGTACCACGATCTCATTGACCAGGCCAGTGCTGTGGCGGCATCACTGCAAGCGCATGGTGTGGTGGTGCAGTCGCGCGTGGCAGTGCTGGTCGAGAACCACCCACCAACGGTTGTGACGATGCTGGCACTGTGGGCCCTGGGAGCTATTTACGTGCCCATAGACGCCAAACTGCCGGTGGCTCGTCAAACGTACATGATCGACACCGCCGAATGCACTCTTGTGCTCGACACCACCACCACTGGTATGAATTGGCCTAACGCGCTGCCATACAGCCACCTGCTGGCCTCTTCATCCAACGCATCGACTATCCATCCAATCCCATGCCATCGTTACGCTACAACCGAACTGGCCTACATCATCTTCACCTCTGGCACCACAGGCCAGCCCAAAGGTGTGCCGATTTACCACCATGGGCTGATGCGTCTGGTGCAACAGGACCAATTGCACCTGTGCCCTAGCAAAGGCACGCGCCTACTGCACACCATGGGCGTTGGGTTTGACGGCTATGTTTTCACAGTAGCACTCTGCCTGGGCCGCCAGGGCACGCTGGTCTTCAATACAGGCGATCTAATCAGCGCTGCGCAGAGAGTCCAGACCGCGCTTTTGACGCCATCGATGCTGAGTGTCCTTGACCCACATACCCATGCTAATTTGGAAAGCATTGCCACATGCGGAGAGGCTCTGCCATTCCATTTGGTCCAGACATGGGCAAAGCATTGCTCGGTTTACAATGGCTATGGTCCGAGCGAGTCAACGTTTATTAGCCATGCCGCGCGGGTTTTCGCAGGCCAAGCGGTGACCATTGGCGGTTCTATTGCCCTTACAACCTGTTATATTCTGGATGCGCACCGTAATATAGTACCAGTAGGTATCATTGGCGAAATCTACATTGGCGGTCCAGCTATCAGCCCAGGCTACTTAAACCGCCCAGACCTCAATGCGACCAAGTTCATTGCCAATCCATTTGGCGATGGCACTTTGTATGCCACAGGTGATTTGGGCCGCTGGCTCAGCAATGGCGAAGTCGAGTGCCTGGGTCGCATTGATGACCAGGTCAAGGTGCGCGGGTACCGCATCGAGCTAGCCGAGGTGGTGGGTGCGCTGTTGGCTCAACCAGCGGTGACTGCGGGCGCTGTTCAAGTGTGCGACCAACAGCTGGTGGCCTTTGCCACTCCAGCCGACGTTGATACAACGGCTGTACTCAACGCCTTGGCCACGCAACTGCCGCACTACATGGTGCCAAGCCACATTGTTCCAGTTGCGTCTATTGCGCAGACAGCCAACGGCAAAGTGGACGCGCGGGCGCTGAAGGCGTGCTTTGCCGAATATCAGAAGCAGCTGCAAGTGAACGCATTGGCCTCGACGCAAACACAATCACGACAATTGGATGCATTGCAGCAGGCCATTGGCCAAGTGCTGGGCATGGATCCTGCCACGGTCAACCCTGGCCTGTCGTTTATCCAACTGGGCGGGGACTCGATCAGCGCCATCCAACTGTCGTCGCAGCTGAAGCAGCGGCACTACAGTGTGCCTATTCCTGCCATCCTTACGCGCATGCCCTTGTGCGACCTCGCTGGCACCATGGATGAGTGCCAAGTGCGTGCAGTGTCAACGAGCCTTCTAGAACCTGCATGCAGTGCGTCTATCCCGCTGACGCCGATTCAAGCGACGTTCTTTGGGTGGTCGTTGCACAACCCACACCACTTCAACCAGTCGTTTGTCATGGAGCCCACCCAGCCCATAGCCCATGGCCAGCTCAACGATGCCCTGCAGCAACTGGCTGGCCACCACGCCATTCTTCGCAGCCAGTTTACGCAGACCGCGGATGGCGACTGGGTGCAGCGCCTGGCCTCACCCACTGACATGCTGAAAGAGTCGCTGGTCGATGTGACTACCTGTGACCGCGCCAGCTTACACACCCACCTCGTGCAAGTGCAGCGCAAACTGGATTTGGTCAAAGGCCCGCTCATGCGTGGTGCACTAATTGAACTCCAGAGCGATGACCAGGCACCGCCCACAGCGCTGTTGTTCCTTACGGCCCACCATCTGGTGGTTGACCTGGTGTCGTGGCACATCCTATTGGAAGACCTGCACTGCTTGCTCCAGAAGAAGCGTTTGGCACCTGTGCCGGTGTCATTTGGTGCCTGGGCCTGTGCACTGCAAGCCTGGGGCGAGCAATGGACCAGCGATGACACGGCCTGCGAGTGGACGCTATCACTGCCATCTATTGACCTTTCCTCACTGGACCTCAACACCGAGGGCAACTGTATGGCCGCGTCATTTACCCTGCCAGCACCACTGATGGCTCTCTTTACGCAGCTCGAATCGTATGCCAAGTGCTTTAGCGTGACCCCAACCGAGCTACTGTTGGCCGCACTTGCCCAGGCCTTGCACCGCGTATCCACTGACCACACCGTGACCATCTGGCACGAGAACCACGGCCGCCACCCGTGGTCCAGTGACATTGACCTCTCACGCACCGTTGGGTGGTTCACGGCGCTGTATCCTGTCACGGTCACGGTTGACTCGGCCTGGCCCCATGCCTGCTTTGTCCAACGCATCAAACACGCCCTGCGCACCCTACCGCACCACGGCCTGGTGCACGGAATTCAGCGGCTGAAGCAGGCCAACTGTTCTGACATTTCCACCTACCAACCCCTGGGCGTGGTGTTCAACTACCTGGGCCAGACCACCGACCAGTCCACGCTCACCTTGCATGGCCAGGCACCGTGGACCATGCGACCAGACCTTGCTCACGGACTACCTGTGTGCGATGGGCATGAACGCCGACCACAGCTGCTGGAAGTGCTCGCGTACCAACAGGATGACACCGTGCAGTTTGACCTGCTGTACTGCCCCCAGGTCATTCCTTCAGCGACGATTGCTGCACTGACCAATGAGCTACAGCAGGCGTTGCACGACATGCTTACTGGCTATGCCCACCACGACGAAACGCTGTACTGGACGCCTTCCGACTTTACATTGTTGGACTTGACGTGGGGTGACCTGGATGCCATTGGCCATGAACTAGCACAGCAAGGCATTAATCCCACCAGCGTTGAAGACCTGTACCCGATGCTGCCCACCCAACAGGGCTTGCTGACCGCCACCGCCAAAGACCCGTCGCAGTACACGGTTCAGACGGCGTTTACGGTGCAGGGCGTAGGTGATCCTAGCCAGCTGCACAAGGCGTTCCAACGGGTAGTAGCGCAGCACGCCATTCTGCGCACGCGGTTCCTGCTGCACTGGACGCGACCAGACGTCACTGGGCTACAGGTGGTCCTGTGCTCGAGCGATATTGAGTGGCAGGTAATTGACAGCTGGGCAACGTTGAATGCCCAGGACGAAGACGAGTATATGCGGCAAAACTATGCCCGCGGGTTTACGATTGGCGGTCCTATGCTGCGCTGCGTGGTGGTGCCCATGGCAGATAACCAACTGCGCCTGGTGCTGACGATGCACCACGCCATTACTGACGGGTGGTCGATGGGTCTTCTAAAGCGTGCTCTGCTGCAGGAGCTGCACCATTCCTCTGCCCTACCAGCCACTGCCGCTCTATCAGCCAGGTTTCGTGACTACGTTGAGCACATGCTGCAGTTGGAGTCCACGGCTAGCGCACAGTTTTGGCAAGCACACCTGCAAGCAGTGGAGGAAGCCACCGTGCTAACTTTGCCTAACGACCCAACCACACGCAGCACGATGCTATCCCACATGTTTTCATTGGTTGACGACTGGGAAGTACTGCAACGCCAGACTCAACGAGCAGGGTTCACGACCAATGTGCTACTAAAGGCTGCCTGGGCTCTAGTGCTCCACTGGTACACTGGGCAACCCCAGGTGGTGTTTGGTCATACCGTATCCGGACGCAACCTGAACCTTCCCCACGTTGACCAACTTATGGGCTGTTTGATCAACACCGCACCCGTGTGCGTACCCATTGACCCCTTGGCCACCCTGCGCGACTTGTTGGATTATGTGGCCCACGAGTCCTCTGCCACGGCTGCTCACGAGCACTGCCACCTGAGTGCCATCCAGCAGTGCACGGCGGATAGCGTGGACGTTTATAGCCTGTTTAACACCCTGCTGATCTACGAAAACTTTCCTGCGACCACACTGCAAGCGCCCGATAAGTTAATTGCCCTCACCGATTTCCACGAGCTGGAACACACTGAGTACGACCTCACGGCAATTGCTGAAGTTAAAGGCTGTCAGCTAGTGGCGCATTTGCGCTGGAACACCCAACTAATGGCTCAGTTCTACATTGAGCAGCTGGCCAGGCACTGGCAATGCGCCCTGCACCAGTTGCTTACGGCACTTGGCACTGACAGCATAGCCCCATGCATTCAGGATTGCTCTCCACTGTCACAGCATGACCAACAACACTTGATTGGCTTAGGTACTGGTCTTACAACGGCAGCGAATGACACCACTGTGGTGAATTTGATTGCTGCGTCGGTAGAGCACTATCCCCAGCGGCCTGCACTAGAGTACGCCAATGAGCAGTGGACGTACCAACAGCTTCAGCGCAACGCGCAGGCCATGGCTGCTTATTTGCTTACCTGTGACTTGCGCGCGGAAGAGCCCATTGGTATCTTTATGCATCGTTTACCCACTACTATTGCTGCCATGGTTGGCGTGCTTATGACTGGCGCCGCCTTTGTACCCATTGACCCTGCATACCCACCGGATCGAGTCGAGTACATTGTCCAAGACTGCGGGATTCGCCTTATACTGTGTCACCCCTCCGATATTCAACTAGCCAGTGCACTACAGGATCATCCAGCCCCATCACTGCATGACATTCCATCAGCTATCAACCGCGGACTATCAGCTGATTTTGCTGCGGTCGATTTTCCACCCATTGCCTCCTCCAACCTGGCCTACATTCTGTACACCTCGGGAAGCACTGGCCAACCAAAAGGCGTGATGATCGAGCATCACAGCTTGGCCAACTTGGTGCAGCAAGCGGATGAGTGTACGGGCATTCGGCCTGGTTTCCGCCATCTGCAAGCCTTGGCACTCACGTTCGACTGCTCGTTAGCAGACATATTTTGCTCCCTGTGTCACGGCGCCACCTTGGTCCTACGCCAGGATATTCCCGAGTCACTTCGCCAAGTCGATAGCACCATTCTCACACCGTCGCTGTTGGCCATGCTCGATCCTACACACTATCCAAACCTCGAAACTGTTACGGTGGCTGGAGAAGCATTGCCCACGGACCTAGCTGCCAAGTGGTCTCGCGCCTGTCAGCTCATCAACGCCTATGGTCCCACTGAGAACACTATTTTCACCACGTGTGGTCGCTACCGGACTCATGCCTCTGTCACCATTGGTCGCCCTTTTGGACAGAGCCAAGTGTACATTCTGGACGCCAACCAGTCCTTGGTGCCAGCGGGTGTAGTGGGCGAGCTGTACATTGGTGGAGCTGGCGTCATGCGTGGGTATATTAACCGACCCGACCTTGATCGAGCAGTGATGGTACCGCACCCCTTCCATGACAAGGGCAAACTGTATAAGACTGGCGATCGTGGTCGTTGGCTAGCCAATGGTGAGATTGACTACGTTGGACGCAGCGATGGTCAAGTGAAGATTCGTGGTCGCCGTGTTGAGCTCAGCGAAATCGAAGCAGTGTTGTGCCAGCACCCACAGGTCACCAAGTCTGCCATTGTGGCGGTGGACAACCAGCTAGTGGGCTTTGTTAGCCCTATGGATGCGCCCGTTGCTGATATTCTGAGCTTAGCCCAACAATGCCTACCAACATACATGGTCCCCGCTCGCCTGTTGGCTCTACCAGCCGTTCCACTCACTCGTAGTGGCAAAATTGACAGAAGGCACTTGGTAAGCAGAGCCCAAGAGCACCTTCAATCGTTGACGCCCAATCTCCGATCCATCATTGCACCTCGCAACTCAACGGAACAATTGCTAGTCGCTGCCATGGCCCAAACACTGACAATGGCACCGGCAACCGTTGACGTTGACGACTCATTCTTTGCTTTGGGCGGTGACTCGTTGCTTGTTGTCAAGCTTGTTTCGCTGTGCCGAGATAAGGGGCTCCCTGTCACTGTTGCAGAGGTGTTCCGGTATGCCACCCCCAGAAATTTGGCCGAAGCATATGGTACAATGAAATCTCATAATTCGCAGACATCTTTGGACCTACATAGCATTACCGAGCCATTTTCTTTGCTTGGCCTTGACAAAGATACTGTGAGCGACCTACGATGTGAGACTGCCAACTTGCTCAGTACCACGGTAGACGGCATCATTGACATTGTGCCCCCATCAAGCCTGCAGACTGGCTTTATTATCAACACGCTCAAGGACTCCTCAGCGTATATGGTACAGCAGTCCCATCGCATTACCGGAGCATTGGACGTCGACCGCTATCGTCAGTGCTGGCAGCAAGTGAGTCAGCGCCATAGCACCCTGCGCACCAAGTTTGTCACCACTGACCTGGTTTCTGGGCACACGGCATTGCAGGTGGTGCTGGCAACCATGGACATGGCATGGTCGTACGACGATGGCCATGACCCAAGCGACGCCGACTTTGAGCGCAGCTACTTTGCCGCTGACCGCCAGCACGGCTTTGCGTTTGATGGCAGCCCGCTGATCCGCATGGCGCTGTTCAAGATCACTGACACCGACCACTGGCTGTTCCTGACGTTCCACCACGCACTGCTCGATGCCTGGTCCACGAATATTGTCCTGGATGAAGTCCTGGCCTTGTACCACGAGCAGCCATTGTACCCTGCCCTGCAGTACCACACGTACCTGGCCCACCTCATGCGCAAGCCAGTCCAGGCAGCGCAGGCATTCTGGCAATCCACATTCAACAAAGTCAAGCCGACGCCTGGCCTGCAGCTGCCCAGTATGCTTCCACCATCGCCACTACCATCTGCCCCAAGCTACGAGTGCTACAAGCACAGTCTGAGCTGCCCACTGGGTGATATCCACGCCTTCTCCCAACGACTCGGTATCACCACCAACAACCTACTACGCGGGTTGTGGGCACTGCTGCTCAGTCGCTACCTCAACGAGCAGGACGAGGTGACCTTTGGCGTGCTGGTGTCGGGTCGCAATGAGCCATTGCCAGGCATCGATGGCATGGTTGGACTGAGCATCAACACAGTACCTTTTCGTGCCTCATTTGACCACCAGCAACCACTGCATGACTGGCTGCGAGGCATTCATCAGATGTCGGGTGCAATCATGGCGCATGAACACGCCAACCTTGTGGACGTTCAGAAATGGGCTGGGGTACCAGCCGACACACCATTGTTCCGATCACTACTCGTGTACGACAAGTACCACGAAAGTGCACTGTCGATTGATGGCCCACAGATCCAGTGCACGGCCCATGACGCCGTGAATTTCACCGAGTACCCGCTCACAGTGTACTTTGATCACTCTGGCAACTGTCTGCAATGGCTGCTGCTGTACGATTCAACCAGACTGGACAGAGCGTATGCCCCACTGCTTGCCGAGTTCTTTGACACCTGCTTGTTGCGTGCAGTGCAGTCGACCACTGGAATCACCGTGTGCGATGCCATGCAACCCTCTGAACACGAGCACATGAATACCATGCGGTGGTCGCAGGGCTCTACGGCGGTGTACGACTCTTCCATTTGCCTGGTGCACGACGCGTTTGTGCACAACCTTGCTAAGCGGCCAGAGGCCATTGCGTTGGAAAGCCAAGGCCATCAGTGGACTTATGCCCAGGTGCACCACGAAGCCCTGCCCCTTGCCCACTGGCTGTTGGACCACGGCTTCCAGCCAGATCGCCCCGTGGCCGTGGCGTGCCTGCGGTCCCCTGACTACGTGTTTGCGGTGCTGGCAGTGCTGCTTGTTGGAGGCGTTTACGTGCCCATCGATGCCAATGGGTCCACTGAGCGCATCCGCAGTATTCTCGACGACCTCGGCCATCCCGTGGTGCTATCGCAGTCCACGCTCAAGGACCTGCTCAGCGCACTGGAGCCAAGCTGCGCTTTGATTGGCCGGTGTGATGTGATCCGCCAGCACAGCACCCAACCCAGCCCATTACCACCGCTTGCTCCCACCAGCTCCCACAGCCTGGCCTACATCATCTACACGTCGGGCACCACCGGCAAACCCAAGGGCGTGATGATGCGCCACGAATCGGTTGTCAACGTGCTCCACCACACTGCATCTGCGCTGGCACTGGACCCACACACGCGGTGTCTGCAGGGCCTCAACCTGGCGTTTGACGTCTGCGCTGTGGAGCTATTTGCCACGTTTCTAGCTGGCGGCACGGTGGTGCTCAGCATGACCAACTTGCTGCACGACTTGTCGCTCGTTAATGCCTGCTTCCTGACGCCCTCGCTGCTGGGAGTGTTTGATCCTGTCAGGTACCCGAAACTAAGTACGGTGGTCAGCACTGGTGAATCACTTACCCCCAGCGTTGGTGGAAAGTGGGCCAAGGAGCGAGCGCTGTTTAATTGCTATGGGCCAACCGAGACCAACATCAGCCATACCACAAGGCACCTGCACACCGATGCTGTGCACATTGGCCAGCCCATCCCCAACACCCAGGCCTACATTCTTGACGAACATTACCAGCCCGTGCCCATTGGTGTGCCAGGCCAAGTCTGCATGGCTGGCATTGGCGTAGCCGAGGGGTACTGGAACCAGCCAGATCTCACTGCCAAGGCGTTCGTTGACAATCCCTTTGGCCCTGGTAAGCTGTACCTGACGGGCGATGTGGGCTGTTGGCTGCCCAGTGGCAGGGTTAAGCTGTTTGGCCGTTTGGATCACCAGGTCAAACTGCGCGGCTTCCGCATCGAACTGGGCGAACTCGAAACCACTGCGCAATCAATGGCAGAGGTGAATGCCAGTACGGCCATTGTGTACGAGCAACGCTTGGTGCTGTTTGTGGCTCCGTCGTCAGTGGACTGCCGTGACCTGCAAACAGTGCTGCGCAGCAAGCTACCAGCGTACATGGTGCCACACCGCATTGTACCACTGAGCGAGTTGCCGGTAACAGCCGTTGGAAAAGTTGACCGCAGCGCCTTGACTAAACTGACCGCCTCCCTGTTGACTGAGCCAAATGTAGCTTACGAGGTTCCCTTGGACTCGATTCTAGGCCAACTCCTGGCCTGCATTGCTGAGGTCACAGCTCTCCCACGCGAGACACTGGATCCCATGCAGTCGTTCTTTGCCCTGGGCGGTGATTCGATCTCTGCCATCCGCCTCATGATGCAGTGCACCAAGCGAGGCTGGGGAGTCACGGTGCCTGATGTGTTCAGCGCAGCATCGATTGTTGAGCTTGTCGAGACCATCGAGTCACAGAAATCAGCGCCCTCAGTAGCCCAGTTGTCTCTCGTGCCATTTACTATCACTGAGCAGTGGTACCTGGACACGTTTCAGCAGCATCCGCAGGGCCTGTGGGGCTCAGCTATTCTGTCTGTCTCAGCTGGCCTAACCCTTAAGGCGTTGACCCAGTGGGGACATACGGTATTATGCACCCACAGATGGCTGTGTGCTCAGTTGGATACGGTTGAAGGTGGGTGGTGCCCAATGCCATACCCATCGTTGCGTGCTCTTGATTCGATGATTAGTATTCGGCAGACCACTAGCTGTTCCACGGTGGATGACGTCCACAGGCATGTAATGCAGACGAAATCAGTGCTGCCAAGTGAACGCAGTCCCTTGCTGCACCTGATGCTATTTACACTGACAGATGATGTGACCATGTTAGCTCTGGTTGCTCATCGGCTGTTAGTAGACCTCCATCAATGGCCTATGGTCATGCATAGCTTGGCCAGTGTCGTCAATCACAGCATACAGTCATCTCCATCTACAGTGACCCTCACGCCTGCGCCACTGAAGACTTGTACCTGGCACCCTTCAGCTATTCAGCACACATTGCCAACATCCACCGTGCAGCCATTGCTGGCCTTTGCTGCCCTGCATTCGCAGCCCCAGTACTTGGATGCAGTGATCCTAGGCTGTTTTGCCTACGCCTGCCATCGTATGGAGTCCATGGCAGGTATGGACGTACTTCACAGCATCAACAACAGCAACAACCGCTCGAGACCATTTGATCGACTTTCCACTGTCAAATCACTGCTATCGATATTGCCAAAGCAACCTGCAACACTGACATACACTATCGAACAGGCCAAAGCAATGCTCTATCAGCAGCAGGGCCCTACCAACGCCAAGGACTGCGCCCTGGGCATCGATGCTATTGATGATCAGCCCCAGGTGTTGTACCACGCGACTACTGACGCCAGTGCACGATTGCTTGACCTTGCAGCCACTTTACCACTACTTAGCCCTTTCCATGATATGTTTGGCCAGGCCGTCAACGCCAGCAGGTATCAATGGGAAGCTATGGCCCTAAAAGCGGCAGATGGCCTCGAGCTCCTTGTAACAGCCAGCTCTGCTCCAGAAATGCAAAGTCATGCCCTCCGCCTTCTCCATGGCTGGGCCCAGGCCCTCGAGCAGTTTGCTACGGCTGCAGCTGGTACACGGGACGCGGTGACTGCTTGCGACTACCCACTACTGGCACTCAACCATTCTCAGCTACAGCACCTGGCCCAGACTGTATCGACCACGTTGGGCCTGGACAAGTGGCATGTGGCCGATGTGCTTCCCACCTCCAGCCTGCAGGACAGCTTTATCCTGGGCACTCTAAAAGACCCAATGGACAGCATCGTGCAGCAGTCCTACCGTATTACCATGCCATTGGACATAGATTGGTACCGCGAGTGCTGGAAACAGGTGGGCCAGCGGCACAGCATCCTGCGCACCAAGTTTGTCACCACCGATCTCATTCCAGGACACACAGCCGTGCAGGTGGTCTTGCCTGCCCTGGATATGACCTGGACCAACGAGGTGTATGATCAGCCTATGGATCAGGAGATGGTCAATTATTACCTTACCCGCGACCGCCAGGATGGGTTCGCACTCGACGGCAGCGCCTTACTCCGTGCCACCTTGGTCAAGGCCACCCACACCGACCATTGCCTGCTCCTTACGCTCCACCACGCCCTGCTCGATGCCTGGTCGATCAACGTTCTCCTGGACGAGGTCATGGCCCTCTACCACCACCAGCCACTGCAATCCGTGCCGCAGTACCGGGACTACATTGCACACCTGGCCCAGCAGCCACGCGACGCTACACAAACATTTTGGCACGACCTGTTGCACGATGCCACCGCAACGCCTGATCTCCAGCTGCCAAGTGCACGGCCACCAGCAGGCCAAACTGCCAAGGGCCAATCAGCCACCCACTGCCACACCCTGAGCAGTACGCTGTCTGATGTTCAGGCCTTATGCCAGCGCCTGGGCATAACCACAAACAGCCTCTTGCGAGCGTTATGGGCCCTCCTGCTGAGCCGGTACCTCAGTAACTGCGAAGACATTGTGTTTGGGGTGCTGGCCTCGGGGCGCAACGTGCCCCTGCCAGACATTGATGGCATGGCTGGTTTGTGCATCAACACTGTGCCTTTCCGCGCCAAGCTAGACCGCCATCAACCCTTGCACCACTGGCTGCAAAGCGTCCACCAGCTGTCTGGCCGCATCCTGGCCCATGAGCATGCCGGGCTTGTCGACATCCGACGCTGGGCAAATCATTCCACCAGCACGACACTGTTCCAGTCACTGCTGGTGTACAATCACTACCGCAATAGAAAGACCAGTTGGCCTATGGAGCAACCCAACGCGCTTGACACCAATGGCCTCAGCACTGCCGAGTATCCACTGACTGCGATGTTCCACGACGCTGGCAACCAGCTGCAGTTGACCCTGATGTATGACGCAGGTCAACACGACTCTGAGTACATTTTACTGCTGAGCGCCTACCTGGACAGCTGTCTGGCCTGGATCATGCAATCAACGCCTGGCACACTGTTGAAGCACGTGTGGCAGTTGCCAGAATCCGAGCACCGGGTGATAGCAGACTGGTCCCAAGGCGTGACAAAGACCCTAGACCCGCCATGCCGTCTGCTGCCTGACCTGTTTTTAAATACCCTGTATCGTGCCCGTGATGCCATAGCACTAGAGTGTGGCAGCATTCAGTGGACGTATGCGCAGGTGCACCAACAAGCGCTGCTGATTGCCAGCCGGTTACAGGCGCATGGCATCGCCCCTCAGTCCAAAGTGGCGCTGGTGTTTACTCGGTCACCAGACTATATTTTTTCGCTGTTGGCCGTGCTGATGCTGGGTGCCATCTACGTACCGATTGATGCAACCCACGGTACAGAGCGCATTGGTGGGATATTAAGCGATTTACACTACCCACTGGTGCTGACGCAATCTGCGCACCTAGGTATCGTTGGTGGACTGTCGTCTAACTTGTCCATCATCTGTGTCGACCTAGAGTCGGAGATAGCACTTAGAGGCTTACCGTCGTTAGGTACAAGCGAGTGCTGCAGCGCAACAGATTTGGCATACATTGTTTACACGTCAGGTACGACGGGCAAACCCAAGGGCGTGCAAGTTCGTCACGAGTCCACTGTAAACAGCGTGTCATCGATGAGCCACTTGATCCGGTTTACCAAACCAACACGAATGGCGCAGCTACTCAATATTTCTTTTGATGGGTGCATTGCAGAAGTGTTTACTGCCTTTGACCTTGGCGCCACACTAGTTCTTTTCTCTACTGATATCATGGACTCTTTTCGTCGAGTTGACAGCTGTTACATCACGCCATCGTTGCTATCCGCCTTGGATCCAGCAGACTGCCCTGATCTGCGCACGGTTATAACCTGTGGTGAACCCTTAACCGACGCACTAGCCAGTACATGGTACAATCGCTGTGATCTATTCAACTTTTATGGGCCATCGGAGTGCGCCGTTGGAACACATGGTGTGCGTGTGACTGGCAGTGAGAGCCTCACTATCGGCACGCCATTTCCTAATTTACAGTCGTACATCCTTGATACTTTGCAGCAGCAACCAGTGCCCATTGGCGTTCCTGGCGAGATTTGCATCGCTGGCATCAGTGTCAGCAGCGGTTACTTGAACCAGCCAGAATCGACAGCCAAAGCGTTTGTTTCCAATCCCTTTGGTGCTGGCCAAATGTACCTCACGGGTGACCTGGGCTGCTGGTTGCCCAATGGCAAGATCAAGTACCTGGGCCGCAAGGACTTTCAGGTCAAGCTGCGTGGGTTCCGCATTGAGCTGGACTCAGTAACCGATTCTCTTGCCAGATACAAGGGCGTGCATCAAGCATGTGTGGTGATACAAGACGGTCAGCTTATTGGTTATGTGTCGCCTCAAGACATTGATGCCCAGGCTGTTATTGCTTTTGCCAAAACACTCCTGCCACACTACATGGTGCCTGCAGCCATTGTCGCGCTTCCTGCATTACCACTGACTCCTGTTGGTAAGATCGATCGAAAAGCTCTGCCCAAACACACGTTTGTATCGCAATTTACTGACGCGAGCACCCTACCGCGTACAGCAATGGAGGACCGATTGATTCGCATGGTGGCCCAAGTGCTTAACATTCCGCAGGAGGCTATTTCGCCTCAAGACACGTTTTTTCAGCTGGGTGGTGATTCGGTGAGTGCCATTCGACTTGGTGCACTTTGCCGTGACCGAGGGCTCAAGCTAACAATACCACGGTTGTTTGAGCGCCCAATGCTATCAGATATTGCCGAATATGCACTGGAAGTGGTTGACACATCGGCTGCTAATAATGATGTAGAAGAAGCAATACCATTTGCACTGCTCAGACAAGACGATGATGACCTTGAGCGCACGCTGGACACGATTGCCCACCAGCTCAATCTGTCATGCACTGCCATTGAAGACGTACTGCCGACGTCCAGCTTGCAAGAGGGGTTTGTCATCAGCACGCTCAAGGACCCCTCGGCCTATATGGTGCAGCAGGCGTTTGAGCTAACAGGCGATCTCGATGTCAAGCGGTACCAGAATGCCTGGCGAGCAGTGTGCCAGCACCATGCCATTCTACGCACAAAATTCGCGGTGACCGACCGCGTCGTTCCATACTCCAGCTTGCAGGTGGTGGCTGCGCACGCTGACATTGCCTGGCACTACGATGAGTGCCCTGCTATTGACCGCAGTGATATTTCAGAATTCAAGCAAGCCTGGTTGGCTAAAGACCGCGCCCAGGGCTTCCACCTGGATGGCAGCCCGCTGGTTCGATTGACGCTTGTCGCAGTGGAACCCAACTTTCACGTGCTGCTCTGGTCATTCCACCATGCGCTGCTGGATATGTGGTCGGTGACCCTAGTGCTGGATCAGGTGCTGGCAGTGTACCACGGCCAGTCGCTGCCTCCCACATTGTCCTATTCCGCATTTATCCACCACGTCGCAGCGCAAGACCCCGAGGCATGCCAGGCATTCTGGCAGACTACGCTGGAAGATGCCAAGCCAACGCCAGCTATTCAGCTACCATCAACCACGCCTGTCTGCGACTCAAAGGAAGCACATGCCACACACAACCGTGCCATCAGCACGCCGAGTGCCGCCATTCAGCAGTTCTGCCACCAGCACAGCATCACGCTTAACACCTTTATTCGCGCTGTCTGGGCCATGGTGCTGGCGCGATACTTGGACGAGCGTGACGAAGTGACGTTTGGCACGCTGGTTTCTGGGCGCAATGTGTCCCTGGCAGGCATCGGCCAGATGGTGGGGCTGACCATCAACACCGTGCCGTTTCGGGTGAAGCTAGACCTGGACACATCCATCCACGCCTGGTTGTCGACCATCCATGCACAGTCCACGGCCATCATGGCCTACGAGCATGCCAGCCTCGTAGATATCATGCGCTGGGCCCACGCGACGCCCGAGCAGCCATTGTTTGCGACATTACTGGTGCACACTCCAACGCACGGATCAACACAACTACAATACGAGCAAGCCATTCACCAGGTGGAGGTCGATGGGTACAACGCAACTGAGTATCCGCTAGTGGCGAGCTTTGGGCAAGACAGTGAGCGAGTGGTAGTATCGCTGCAGTACGCGTGTGTCAAGTATGATTTGGCGTACATGGGCTACCTTGCCAGCTACATTGACCACTGCATGGCCTGCGTGGTAAACTCCACTGACACTACGCCGCTGGCAAGCCTCTTCAGCCTGCCATTCATCGAAAGCCAGCTAATAGGGCAATGGGAGCACGGCGAAGACCGAGTCCTTGACCCGGCCGTACAGTTCCTGGACGAGCTGTTTACGCGCAACCTGGACCAGCGACCCCATGCCACTGCGCTTGAAAGTGGTGACCAGCAGTGGACGTATGTAGAGGTGTACCGGCACGCAGTGGCAATTGCCAACCGCTTGCAGGAGTATGGTGTCACCCACCAAACCAAGGTTGCCCTGGTGCTTGCTCGTTCACCACACTTTGTGTTCTCGCTGCTGGCAGTGCTAATACTAGGCGCTGTGTATATTCCCATTGACGCAACCAATGGCACTGAGCGCGTGTGCGGGATTCTGAACGATTTGGGGCAGCCAATGGTTGTGACCAGCTCATCACATGTGGGTGTGATTGATGGCCGTGTGTCCAGCAGTCGAATTCTGTGCGTGGATCAGCTGCTTCTTGGACCCAGCTCGAAGATACAGCCACCGTCTTACAACTGCTGCCGTAGTCCTAAAGATTCGGCGTACATCATCTTCACGTCGGGCACAACAGGCAAACCAAAGGGTGTGCAAGTTCGCCATGAGTCAGCAGTGAACATTTTAATCCACATTGCGCAAACGATGGAACTGGACGCCAACAGCAGGTTCTTACATGCAATGAATATTGCCTTTGATGGCTGCTTGGCTGAGCTTTTTTCGACGTTTTATGGCGGAGGCACGGTTTATATTTCCACCCTGGACATTTCAGTGGACCTTCATCATGTCAATGCAGGTGGCCTGATTCCATCGCTAATGTCTGTCCTTGACCCAATCGACTATCCCAGCGTGCGAAAGCTAATCGTTGGAGGCGAAGCGTTGACTTGGGAATTAGCTCACAAGTGGCATGGGCAGTGCACCCTGTACCATGGCTATGGGCCAACAGAAATCGCCATCACCAGCAATATCGAGCCATTTAATCCGGCACTGACTGTATGTTTGAGCCAACCAATTCCCAACACGCAGTGCCATATCTTGGATCCACAGCTACGCCAAGTACCCATCGGTGTGCCTGGCGAGATCTGTATTGCTGGTATTGGCGTTAGCAGTGGCTATCTGGGTCGACTTGATTTGACAACCAATGCGTTTGTCTCCAATCCCTTTGGTGCTGGCCAGATGTACCTCACGGGCGACCTGGGGTGCTGGTTGCCCAATGGCAAGATCAAGTACCTGGGCCGCAAGGACTTTCAGGTCAAGTTACGCGGGTTCCGCATCGAGTTGGGCGAAATCGAGTCCACAGCACAGGCCCTGGATGCTGCCGCGAGGTGTGCAGCCATCGTTAAGGACAAGCAGCTGGTGCTGTACGTGGCACCCGTGGGCGTAGACCAAGCCCGCCTGCGGGAAGTGCTAGTGGTCAAGCTACCCGCTTACATGGTGCCCGAGCACATCATAGTCATCGAACAACTGCCACTGACCCGCATTGGCAAGATCGATCGCCGTGCCCTGCAAGCGCTTGCACTCCCTGAAATGTGCATGGACAGTGCAGTTGACCCCAGGGACTATTCGCCCATGTTTGTTGTGCTGCGTGACACTTTGGCTGAAGTGCTGGCCATCGACCATGATCGCATCCAGCTCACGTCTTCGTTTTACAGACTCGGTGGCGATTCTATTTCCGCCATCCAGCTGGTGGCCAAGTGCAAGAAGCGCGGCGTGGCCATGACCGTGGCGCAGGTGCTAAAGCACCCTATCCTGGCGCAGCTGGAGCAGCATATGGCGTTGGTATCAAATGTATCAGCCTCTGGGCTCATTGTGACTGATGACCCTGTTGGTTCATTGCCCCTGACCGCCATTCAGCGGTGGTTCATAAATGACACGGGCCATGGCAACATGGGTCACTTTAACCAGTCGTTTGCGCTCAAGTGCCGTGAGTCGTTGACGGTTGCGCAGCTGCGTGGTGCACTGCTGACGCTCATCAACCACCACGACGCACTGCGTACGCGGTTCACACGGCATCAAGAAACCAAGGAATGGCAGGTCCAGGTATTACCTGTAACCAATGCACTCGATACGCATGCGCACCTGGAAGCAGCCACGGTGAGCCAAGGCGAGCTGGACAGCAAAGTACTGCATTTGCAAACCAGGCTGTCCGTTGATTGCGCACTCAACGTCGCCGGTGGCCTGCTGACCGTGGATGGCACTCAAGTGCTGTTCCTAGCTGTGCACCACTTGGTGGTCGACCTGGTGTCGTGGCGCATCCTGTTGGAAGACCTGGAGGCCCTGCTCACTGGCCAGTCCCTACCGCCCAAGACGCTGTCGTTTCGCCAGTGGGCGCATCAGGTCAATGACTACGCCCAGACGCTGCCTAATGACCAGTGGCCTGACTATGGCCCCGTGGACCCACTCCCGCTCGACCACGTCGTCTCAGCGGACCATGTGCCCACGTACGCGTCCTGCCAAACGGTGATAAGCAGCATCGGCTTACAAGCTACAACCCAGCTGTTTGGCGATGCAGCTGCTGTGACACACGCCCAACCGCAGGACTTTATGCTGGCAACGCTGGCCACGGCGCTGCAGTCAGTCCTGGGTGCTGCGTCGTTTGAGGTGGACCTCGAAAGCCACGGCCGGTACCCGTGGTCAGACCAGCAGGACATCTCCCGCACCGTGGGTTGGTTCACTAGTCTGTACCCAGTGCCGCTCCACCTGCCTTCTACTGACAGCACCTCAGCAGACTATGGCTTTGACGTTCTGCGCCATGTCAAGCACCGCATCCACGCCATGCCCAACCACGGGTTTTCCTATGGCCTGCGCAAATACTGCCAAGCCAACACTACTGCCACTGATGCTCATACCGTTTCTTCCTCCCAGCCCACACGCCCGCGCCAACATGTGGTGTTCAACTACGTAGGACGGTTTGACCAACTGGCGCAGGCCAACGCGTTCTGGCAAGAGCACTCGCTGCCACTGCCGTGGTCGCACGACTTTAGTCTCCAGGAGCCCTTCGACCAGGCATTCCTGGTGACCTGTTTGCTGGACCCTGACCACGGTCTCACCATGTCGCTTTTGCACTCCATCGACCTGCACACCTCGGCCACTGCGCAGCGCATTGCTGACCAGTGGTGTGCATCGCTTCAAAGCCTGGTGGCATACACGGTGCAACACGCTCAGCCCTACTGGGCTCCCTGCGACTTTGAGCTGCTCTCGCTGACAGAGCCACAGCTTGACCAGCTCATTCACCAGGACCTGGCCACATTAGGTATCACACCAGCCGAGGTCAAAGCCATCTACCCGTGCTTACCACTGCAAGAGGGCATGGTGTCAGCGCTTGTGCATGACCCAACTGCGTACTCTGTGCAGACGGTGATGACTGTACGTGGTGCTTTGGACATAGCCAAGTTTCAACAGGCGTGGAACAGCGTGGCTGACCGCCATCCAATCCTGCGCACACGGTTCCTGGTGCAACCCCTCTGTCAGGCAGCTACAACGCTGCAAGTGGTGACTAAAGCATGGGTGCCCGAGTGGACCATTGGTACTGCGCTGGCTGAACAAACGTACCTAGCTGCTGACCTTGCTCGGGGTTTTGATGCAGCAGGTCCACTATTGCGGTTTGCCTTGTTCTCTGTCAGTGCCCAGGAGCACCACTTTGTCCTGACGATGCACCACGCCCTCACCGATGGATGGTCGCTGTCATTGCTGCTGGCTGACGTGCTGGCTCACTACACCAACAAGACTGTACTGCCAGTGGCTGGTCGCTACCAAGATGTGGTGCAGTACTACATGGCCCAGGACCCCTCCACTGCGCTGGCCTTTTGGCGCGCCGAGCTCGAAGCCATCACCGCGCCCTGCCATCTGCCCAGCCCACACAGCACTGCACCCGGCATGGCTACTAAACGGTTTACCCCAGACTATTTTGCATCAGCCACGCTCACCCTGGACAACCTCGCAGCCATATCGCAGTTTTCCCAGCAGCACAACATCACCCTATCCACGCTGCTGCGCGCTGTGGTGGCCATCCTGCTGCAGTACTACACTGGCAACGACCACGTGCTGTTTGGTGTCACGCTGTCTGGCCGTAATTTACCAGTTGGTCAGGTCGAGCAGGTGGTGGGGCCGTGCATCAACACCGTGCCCTGCCACGCCCACCTGGCCACAGACACAACCGTGTGGACTCTGCTGGATCAGCTGCAGCAGAGCAGCGTGCAAGCCATTCCCTACGAGCACTGCTCGCTGGCTGACATTCTCCAGTGCACTGCTGTGGACCCTGGCCAGGCGCTGTTCAACACGCTCCTGGTGTACGAAAACTACCCGCAGACCACACCCGATGCTGCGTGCCCCATTGCCTTTGCATACGAGCATGCGGAACAAAACACCGAGTACCCACTGACCCTCCTGGCGGGTGCCGATGCTGACCAAATGAGCATGCTGTTCATGTACCGCGCGGATATTTTTCCACAAGAGTACATGGAGCAAGTGGTCACGCACTGCGAGCGCATTGTGGCAAGTATCGTGGCGAGTACCGCAGACACGTTGGTCAGCCAGGTGGTCCCATTATCAGCAGTTGAGCGCCAGTTGCTGCTAACCACCTTTGCCACCAACCCACAACCATACCCTGTGGGCTATACGCACCAGCACTTTATGGACCAAGCGTACCATCGCCCCGATGCCACTGCTGTTCGCACCACAGCCAACGAGTACACGTACCGCCAGCTGTCCGCCATGGCCCACGCCCTTGCTGCCCAGCTGGCCCAGGCCGCGCCCACCGCGCCAGACCGCATCGTTGCCATTGTGGCTGACAACTCGGTGGAGCTCATCGTGGGCCAGCTGGCTGTTTGGCTGACTGGCTGCGCATTTGTGGTCATTGACCCGCGCTACCCACTGGAGCGCAAGCGGTTCGTTCTCAGCGATGCGCAGTGTATCGCTGTGCTGGGCCGCACTGCGGATCTGTGTGACATTCCCACCACCCAGCCAACCATTGCCCTCGACACGCTCGATGCCAGCGCTGCCCAGCCAGCAGCCTTTACGCCCATTACGCCTGCGCCATCAGACCTCGCCTGGCTCATCTACACGTCGGGCTCCACGGGCCAGCCCAAGGGCGTCATGACCGAGCACCGTGCTGCTGCCAACCACCTTTGTGGAGCGCACACCAGTTTGAGCATCGACGAACACACTGCTACGCCCACGGTGCTCACTCCGACGTTTGACGTGTCTGTGTCGCAGATCTGGACCACGCTGTCGTTTGGCGGCACGGTGCTGGTTACCGACCGCGACTTCGCCCAGGTGTTTAGCCAAGTGGACCGGGTATGCTGCACGCCATCCCTCCTCAGCACCATGGAGCCCGCCAAGTACCGCAACCTCACGCACATTACACTCACTGGTGAACCCGTGCCACAGGCGCTGGTGGACCAGTGGGCACCGCACGCCAAACTGGTCAACTGGTACGGCCCAACCGAAGTGGCCATTGGCACGCACTATGCCGAGCTCAATGCAGGCGACAGGCCAGTTATTGGTAGGCCCTATCCCAACGCGATAGGCTATATTTTAGATACTGTAATGCGCCCAGTCCCCGTTGGCGTGGTGGGTGAGCTGTACCTGGGCGGTGAGGGCGTGGCACGCGGGTACCTCAACCAACCCGAGCTCACAGCTGAGAAATTCATTGCTAACCCATATGGCCCCGGTCGCCTGTTCAAGTCGGGTGACTTGGCGCGGTGGCTGCCTGATGGCAACGTCGAGTGCCTCGGCCGTCGCGATGACCAGGTCAAAGTACGTGGGTACCGCATTGAGCTAGACGAGGTGGCCCACACGCTTTCCCAGTTCAAGGGTGTGCAGCAAGCATGTGTAATGGTGCAAGGCAGCCAGCTGATTGGATACGTAGCGCCTCAAGATATCGATGTCCAGGCCATTATTGCATTCGTCAAGGCTTATTTGCCACACTACATGGTTCCTGCTGCGATTGTCCCTCTTGACGCTCTTCCACTGACACCCGTTGGTAAGATCGATCGAAAGGCCCTGCCCCAACACACGTTTGCCCCACAGTCGACTGATGCCAGCACTTTACCCCGCACGCCAATGGAAGACCGATTGATCCGCATGGTGGCCCAAGTACTCTGCATTCCGCAGGAAACCATCTCACCTCAGCACACCTTTTTCCAACTCGGTGGCAGTTCGCTGAGTGCCATCCGGCTCAGTGCTTTGTGTCGTGACAATGGGCTGCCGCTTAGCATCCCAGCGCTATTTCGTCATCCGGCCATGGCCGATATTGCTTGCCAAATGGACCAAGATGTATTGGAAAAGCCGACAGCTACCCTGCCTGAGCTCGCGCCCTACACCCTGCTACCCCTGGCGGCCATAGGCCTTGATCCAGTGCTCAGCGATATTGCCCAGCAGCTGTCAATCCCACGCGACAAAATCGTAGATGTGCTGCCCACGTCCAGCTTGCAAACTGAATTTGTAGTCAATACGCTGAAGGATCCCACGGCATACACGGTGCAAACGGCACTGGAGATGCGCGGCAACTTGGACCCCGCTCGTTTCCACGCTGCTTGGCAAACAGCCTTTGACCGCCACTCTAGCCTATGCACCAAGTACCTTGTTTCAAATCTCATTCCGGGCCATACTTGTCTGCAAGTGGTAACAGAGCAAGCTGATTTTGTGTGGAGCTATGATGCAGACATTGAGCCTATGGGCGCCACTGCTGTTGGCAGTACCTATGACAAAGCCTGGTTTGCCAACGACCGCTGCCAGGGCTTTATACTCGATGGGAGCGCACTACTTCGACTGAAGTTGAAAAAACTTGATGCTGTAACCCATGTGCTGTATATTGCTGTCCACCATGCGCTGGTGGATGCGTGGTCGCTTTCGTTGCTGATGTCCGAAGTAATGGCCGTTTACCATGGCCATTCACTGCCACCAGCCATTCCGTACAACATTTTTATTCAGCACGTGCTGTCTCAAGACAGGCAGGCCAGCCAAACGTACTGGCAAACCACGCTCGACGGCGTGAAGCCCACCCCAGCGATCCAACTGCCAACGCACAGGCGGCAACCGGGAAGCAGGTCCACTACAGCCATCTTTGCCAAACCTATTACGGTGAAATTAGACCACTTGACCCAGCTCTGCCGTCAGCAGAGTATTACCCTCAACTCGTTGCTGCGTTCCGTATGGACACTAGTCTTGGCTCGGTACTTGGGTGAAACGGACGAGGTAACGTTTGGCACCCTGGTATCTGGACGGAATTTACCGCTGCCAGGCATTGACCGCATGGTTGGGCTGACCCTCAACACGGTGCCATTCCGTTCGCCGTTGGCACTGGATAAGCCTGTGCATGATTGGCTAAGTACCATTCACCACCAAGCAGGCGCTATGATGGCCCATGAGCACAGCAGCCTGCTGGACATCCACCGCTGGCTGGCACTGCCTCGAGAGCACCAGCTCTTCCAGTCGCTGCTGGTGCTTGCCACGGCTCCGGATAATTCCACTGCTGAAACAGCCGACCTCCAGTACCATATGCGATCAGGGCACAACGAGACAGAGTACCCGCTGATGGCCTATTTCATCGAGAAAGACAGCGCCTTGGTGGCCAACCTGCAGTACCAATGCTCAATGTACGACTCCAGCCATATCGAGCGGATGATGGCGTTTATGGACCACTGCTTTACGGCTGTTGTCCAATCCACTGCCACGACAGTCGTGCAGCAGCTGATGGAGCTGCCGCCTGCCGAGCATGAGCTAGTTCATCGCTGGTCCCAGGGCCCTATCTGCACCTTTGACCCCACCATCCAGTACTTGGGTGACATGTTCACCCACTGCTTACCTGACTATGCCAGTCACCCAGCCCTGGAAAGCGCTGGGCAAAGCTGGACGTACTGGGAAGTGCAAATGCAGGCGTACGAATTGGCCCATCGCTTGCAGCTGCGCGGCATCACGCACCAAACCCCCGTGGTCCTGCTGTTTACGCGTTCGCCAGCGTACATCGTGGCCATACTGGCTGTGCTGTATTTAGGCGCAGTGTACGTGCCTGTGGAAGCCAAGAGCGGTATGAAGCGAATTCAGGACATCGTAGACGAGCTGGCTAACCCACCCATTGTGACCCAAACACAGCACCTACCGCTAGTTGATAGCCTGCAGCTAGGACAACAGCCTATCATTGCCGCGGACATTGCAGCACCGGGATCAATAGCGCACACTGGCGCTCCCAGCCTTGGCTACCAATGCAGTCCAACTGACTTGGCCTATACCATTTTTACTTCAGGCACCACCGGCAAACCTAAGGGGGTGATGGTGCGCCACGAATCGTTGACCAACTCATTGCTGCATCTGATAACGGCCATGGACCTGCCACTGCACTGCCGCTGCTTGCATCTGCTGAACTTGGCCTTCGATTCGTGCGTGATGGAGATATTCCCAACGTTTTGTGTGGGAGGCACCCTGGTCATGGCCAGCGAGGACATTGCGGCCAGCATGCATTTGGTGGACGTGTGCCATATCACGCCTGCCCTGATGCCCATCCTCAATCCTGCTGACTATCCCAACCTAAAAGTCGTGGTCAGCAGTGGTGAGGTGCTGCCGGATCCAGTGGCTAGGGAATGGGGCACAGCGCGCAGGGTGCTCAACGTGTACGGGCCCACCGAGATATCCATTGTGAGCCATTTGGACGTCTTCAGTGCGGGTGAAGTTATGACCGTGGGTACCCCCACTCCCAACACCCAGAGCTACATCCTGGACGACCAGATGCGGACAGTGCCAGTGGGTGTGCCTGGCCTAGTGTGCAATGCCGGCCTTGGGATTAGCAATGGCTACTGGAATCGAAAGGATTTGACAGACAAGGTATTCATTGACAACCCATTTGGTCCTGGCAAGATGTACCTGACGGGTGACCTGGGGTGCTGGTTACCCAATGGCAAGGTGCAAATCCTGGGCCGCAAGGACTCGCAGGTCAAATTGCGCGGGTTCCGCGTTGAACTGGGCGAGGTTGAAGCAGCTGCCCAAACGTTTCCAGCTGTAAGCGCTAGTGCCGCTGTGGTATACAAGCAGCACCTGGTGCTGTTTGTGTCTCCAGGATCCATCGCCATGGCCGACCTCTTACCAGTACTGCGTCAAACCCTGCCAGCATACATGGTGCCACAGCGCATTGTGTCACTGGACCAGCTGCCACTCACCGCTGTGGGCAAAGTCGATCGCCGGGCACTGGCTCAACAGGCGGCATCAGCATGCACCGAGACCACCGTGGCTCACAGTGTGCCACTGAACTCGGCGCTGGGCCAGCTCATGACATGTGTTGCCCAGGTGCTCTCGATCCCTTATGACGCCATCGACCCCACGCAATCGTTCTTTAGCGTGGGTGGTGACTCCATCTCGGCCATTCAGCTGATGATGCAGTGCAATAAGCGAGGCTGGACGGTGGCAGTGCCAGAAATATTCAATGCCACGTCAGTTGCCGAGCTGGCACAGGTCATTGAAGCACGGCAGCCTGCGGGTTCGGTGGATGCAACGTCGCTGATTTCTCTCACGCGCACGGAGCAGTGGTACCTCAATACCTACCAGCAGTGTCCACAGGGTCAGTGGGCTTCAGCGGTTACGCTCCTTCCCAATGGCGCAGCGCTCGGTGCAGTGAAGCACTGGATCGTTGGCTTTGCGCATGAGCACAGCTTGATCAACCGTCAACTGAACCTGGCTCAAGGTGCGTGGCATCCACAGCCTCCCTTAGCCATGGATACACTCGATTCCATAGCAATAGTTGAGCTTATTCAAGGTGACATTACGTTGGAAGGAGTGCTCGCCCACGTGGAACAAGCAAAGCAAACACTTACTGGTGGTCACTGCCCGCTCGCATACCTGTCACTGTATGCGCTAAACAACGACCTGACCGCACTGGCCATTACAGTTCACCAACTGCTGGTTGGGCCCCACGCGTGGCCAGTCATGTTGCGCAGCCTAGGCCAGGCCTTCCATAGCTGTTCAACTGCCATGCAGCCAAGTCCACTGCATACGCTCACTCTGCCGCATCCAAGCACGTTGTACGAATCGCTGCAAATGGCTGCTGTGCAGCCACTGCTGGATTATGCCGCGATGCACACGCAGTCCCAATACCTCGACGCAGTGGTGCTGGGCTGCTTTGCCTATGCCTACAACAATATTATCATGCGTGTTCACTTGGATGTGCTTCACGAAGCTAGCCCAGGCGAGCAGACTGGCTCCAACGACCACTGCGCTGCTATCTCAGTGCTTTCCGTACAGGCCAACGATGCGCCATCGCTCGCCCGTATGGTCAATGTCGCCAAGCAAGTGGTATACAATCAACCCTCCACTAGCGACCTCAGCAACAATCCACCCTTGACTGAGGACCATGGCGATGCATCGGTGCTGTACCACGCCGTTGCCAGTGCCAGTGCGCACTTGGCCAAGCAGCCTCTGACCCCGCTGCTAAAGTCGCCCTTTTATTCCACACTTGGATACGCCAAGGGCTACGCATGCGAAGCCATGGCCACCGTCTCTAACGATGGTTTGGCACTGATGGTTACAGGCAGTCCAGCGCAGACAGCAGAAAGGACCCTTCATGCCCTGATGGACGCCTGGAAACAAGCCTTGGCGCAGTACCAATCGACGGTCCTGGGAACAGTGGATGCACTGAGCCTCTATGACTACCCACTACTGCTACCACTTGATCGTACTCAGTTCCACGCCCTAACACACGAGGTCAATGCTGCGCTCAAGCTTACCAACTGCAGCGCAGTGGACATGCTGCCTACTTCTAACCTCCAGGACGGGTTTATTATCAACACGCTCAAAGACCCCTCGGCGTACATGGTGCAGATGGCCTTCCACCTTGACGGCCCATTGGACGTTGACCGTTATCACCAGTGCTGGATGGAAGTCGGCCAACGCCACAGCATTCTGCGCACCAAATTCGTCACAACCGACTTAATCTCTGGCCATTCCGCGGTGCAAGTTGTGTTGCCATCCATGGACATTGCTTGGTCATACGAGACGGACCACCAACTACTAACCAGCGACAAAGAAAGCCAGTACCTTGCACAGGACCGCCAGCACGGGTTTGCGTTTGACGGCAGTCCTCTATTGCGCTTGGCGCTGTTTAAAATCGATGACACTGACCACCTGCTATTCTTTAGTCACCACCATGCACTGTTGGACGGCTGGTCACTGAACATCGTGTTTGACGAGGTCATGACGCTCTACCACCGCCAGGCACTGGGACCAGTGGTGCAGTACAGCTCGTACCTGGGCCACTTGCTGCGCCAACCAGAAAAAGCCACCCAATGCTTTTGGCAAGACCTGCTACACGAGGTAGCCCCGACCCCCGATCTGCAGCTGCCCAGCACACGGCCACCATTGCAGAGTATTGCTGCTGAGCCGTATGGGGTGCATGGGCATACGCTGCAATGCCCGCTGTCAGCCACCCACACCTTTTGCCAGACACTGGGCATCACCACCAACAACCTGCTGCGTGGCTTATGGGCGTTGCTGCTGCATCGCTACCTAGAGGATTCTGGTGAAGTGACATTTGGCGTGCTGGTATCGGGGCGCAATGTGCCCGTGCCGGGCATCGATGACATGGTGGGGATGTGCATCAACACGGTGCCGTTTCGAGCCAAGTTTAACAACCAGCAGCCCTTGCACAACTGGCTGCAGGCAACTCATCGCATATCGGGCGAAATCATGGCCCACGAGCACGCTAGCCTTGTGGATATCCAGCAGTGGGCCAATGTGCCCACGGATATGCCTCTGTTCCAATCTTTGCTAGTGTATGACAAGTATCGCGACAGCCAGCTGCAAGTGGATGACCAGGAAGTTCAGATGCGCTCTACAGGCGGCCTCAACTTCACCGAGTACCCACTAGCCGCCAGCTTTTATGACCAGGCAAACAACCTCGGTGTTGCACTGACGTACAAGACTGACAAGTACGACGACGCGTACGCTTCGCTTCTCTGTGCCCACCTGGACGCTTGTTTGGCACGTATCATCGCGTCTACGCCCAGTACACCAATCGACTATGTGCAACAGCTTCCAGAGAGTGAGTACAACGTACTGATGGCCTGGTCCCAAGGCGCTGTCAAAACGCTTGACCCTGCTTGTGTCTTGCTGCCTGACCTTTTTACGCGCAGCCTACACCGATGCCCACATGCCATTGCGCTGGAGAGCGGTAGCGAGCAGTGGACGTATGCGCAGGTGCACCAGCAAGCAGTAGCTATTGCGCAGTGGCTCATAGCACACCAAGTGCAGCCCGGGGACTGTGTGGCCCTGGTGTTTACGCGGTCGCCACAATTCGTGTTTGCGGTACTGGCCGTGCTGCTGGTTGGCGGGGTCTACGTGCCCATCGATGTCACTGTCACTGCTGAGCGCATAGGTGGTATCCTCGCCGACCTATCCAACCCTGTAGTTTTACTTGAGCGTAATGACCCAGCTTTGGTCCAACGCCTTACCCCGATGGCTAGGAAAATTGGCTTCTGCAATACCATGGCTTTTTGCCCCACCGCTGATGTGGTTAGTACTTCACCTATCCTTCGAAAGCCGCACGACCTAGCCTACATTATTTTCACGTCGGGCACAACAGGCAAACCCAAAGGTGTTCAGGTTCGCCACGAGTCAGCGGTCAATATCTTGATCCACCTGGCACAGACAATGAAGCTTGACTCCACCTGTCGGTTTTTGCAGCTGCTCAACATTGCCTTTGATGGGTGCTTGATTGAGGTGTTCACAACGTTTTATGCTGGTGGTACTGTACTTATTTCCATGTCCGATGTTGCAACGGATTTGCACAATGTTAATACTTGTGGTATTACCCCATCCCTTATGTCAGTCCTGAACGCAGACAATTATCCTAATTTGCAAAAGATTATTTGTGGCGGCGAAGCGTTGCCATGGGCAACGGCTGCTCAATGGCAACCCAGCCGTACAATGGTCAATATTTACGGTCCAACGGAAATTACCGTATCCAGTCATGTGGCGCCTGTCGACTTGACCCAGTGCATTACTCTGGGTGGGCCAGCGCCCAACACACAGTGCTACGTGCTTGATGCACAGCAGCAGCCAGTGCCCATTGGCGTTCCTGGCGAGATTTGCATCGCTGGTATTGGCGTTAGCAGCGGCTATCTGGGTCGACTTGATTTGACAGCCAAAGCGTTTGTGTCCAATCCCTTTGGTGCTGGCCAGATGTACCTCACGGGTGACCTGGGGTGCTGGTTGCCCAATGGCAAGATCAAGTACCTGGGCCGCAAGGACTTTCAGGTCAAGCTGCGTGGGTTCCGCATTGAGCTGGGTGAGGTGGAGCAAGCTATCCTGAAACATCCATCAGTGGCTGCTGCCTGTGCCATTGCCCAGGATGGTAACCTGGTTGCATTCGTAACCCCCTCAGCCTCTGACCCGCAGTCCATCACACAGTTGATTTCGCAGAGCCTTCCACCATACATGGTTCCTGCTGCCATTGTGTCCCTTGATACTCTCCCACTGACACGCATCGGTAAAGTCGACCGCAAGGCCCTGCCTCGAGTGGATTTCGATAAGCTGCATCACCAGGATATTGTGCCACCGCAAACCTCCATGGAAACCACCTTAGTTGGGATTTTAGCCAACGTCCTCAGGTTAAGCGATGACCAAATCTCCACCCGCAGTACCTTTTTCCAACTAGGTGGCAATTCCTTGACTGCCATTCGTTTGGTAGCCAAGTGCCAGCAGCAGGGCTTTGCGCTGGCCATGGCCGACATCAACCGCACTCACACCATTGTCCAGTTGGCTCAACACATGGAGTCTCAGAGCACCATGGATTTCCGTGACCCTTATCCCACTGTCAGCGGCTGTGTGCGCTTGACACCCATTCAGCGCGAATTCTTGGCTGAAGGATTCCAATGGCCCCAGGCTTACCTGTCACCATTCCTGCTCCAGTGCAGCACGGTCTATACTCAGTCAACCTGGCAGAATGTGATGACACAGTTACTGAGTTACCATGACATGCTGCGCTTCCACTTGGCTGACGAACAGGATAGCCCTGACACAGCCGTGGGCGTGATTGAGTCGTCGCTGAATATCAGTCAAGTGCTGGACTTTTGTAGCGTGGACACTGATGCTGAACTCCACGCCGTAGCAGTAGAAGCCTGTGCCAAGGTCGACTATCGTACCGGCCCTATTTGCCAGTTCCGCGTGGTCAATATGCACCAACGGCAGTTCTTTTTGTCAGTGGTGCACCATTTGGCCTTTGACCTGGTGTCGAGCACTATTCTAATGGACGACATAGTGTCATTGCTGCAAGGTCAGCCACTGCCACCCAAGACGCTATCCTACATTGAATGGTCAGACACCTTGCATGCCATGGCCCAGGACCTGGATGTCAGCACCATTACGCTGCCCACGCCTTCACCACCACTGCCCTTGGACTACCCACACGTGCCACTCAACCGATCCAAAGCGTACGAGGCCAAAGAGACCCTCACCATTGATTCCGAGTTATTGCGCCGTTTTAACGCGTATACGCAGCAGCACGCAGTGACAGCTGTAGACTTGCTAATGACCGCTTTGGTATTGGCCTGCAACCAGCGCTTTAACATGCCATCAATCACGCTGCTATTCGAGTCCAACGGTCGCAGCCCACCTGGCCAATTGTGCGATGTATCACGGACCCTGGGGTGGTGTGTCTCGCATAACTATCTCTCCTTGACTATGCAGCCCAATGAGCCACCCCAGAGCACCCTAGAGCGCACCCAGTCAACCCTTCGTGACCTGCCAACCAATGGGTTCAACTTGTTCCTGGCCAAGCACCTCAAGGCCTTTGCTGAGCCAAACGAGCGAGCGCAGTTCACTATTAATCCTGAAATGCTATTTAGCTACTCAGATAGTCAGGTATTTGATGCGGCAACAGATATCCTGCCCATTACGCTTCGGCATGGCCTATTAATGCCTATTATATCCCAGATAGCGCCCAATGCTCACCCCCATCCACTGGTAGTTTCCTGTCTCCACGCCACTGACAGGCTTGAAATACACTTTACCTTCCATTCCAACCAGTTTAACCCCTCGACCATCCAGCAGTTGACCCTTGCCATGAAACAGGCCGTGGGTGTTCTGGTTGGTTAATTAAGTGCAGCACTTTTATAATTTTGCCATCCATCCACCAGCCGCACGTTAAAACTTTGGCAATAAACATTCGCAGCTACCAGTTAGTGTGCATCAATTAACAATGAGGCAAGGAAGTTTAGAGAAGACGAATGCCACAACTCGTGGAACAAGCCATCTCAGGGCATGTTTGGCTGCAACACTCGGATTCTTACACAGCTGACAGGATCGGGTGCATTTAAACCTTTTCACGAATACAATTTTGCATCGCTAGGATATTGCTTGCTGTTTTTTCTACGTGCACTGTCTTTGGCGCTAGTTGCCTTCAATCATTCCAGCATGGACCCATCCATCTCCTCAACGAACCCCATCCCACCGGGAGGACCTTGTCCTCCGCCACCACCAGACTCTGAGCTCCATCTGTCAACGCAGTCGCTTCATGCCACCGATGCGCCCTATGAGCAGCTCTGGGCTCTGTGCAAATATTACCTGGCCTGCGCACGCGATGTTGGCACAGTTCAACAAAAGGTCACGCCTGGGAGTTTGCGATACCAGTCGAGTGATTACATTGCAGCCACCATGGCACTGGCATTGGCCCTCTTGGAGCCACCAGCTGACCAGTCCTCGCCACCTCTGCCCCCATACCTCGAATTGCGCATTCGATGTTTGTTAGCGGACTTGTTTCTCAAACATAGTGCCAACCCTGCCGATGCCGAAGCGCATATTCAAAAGGCGTTGCTGTTGGCAGCCCAGGTCGACCCCTCGGGTACTTACAAGTTTCGAGTGTTGAGCATGCAAGCGATGTTTTTGGAGAAGATGGGCAACGTTGCTGCCGCGGAGAAGCTGCAAACTGCTGCTATCAAGGAAGCATTTGATACACGCCTAGTGAGCCACGGTTACTACTTTATTGATCAGATGATCGAGTTCCTCATTCGCCACAACAACTATCGCATGGCGTTTAATATTACAATGTACGGCATCAAGGTATCTGAACAACTTGGCAACACGGCCATGCGTATCTATTATTTGATGCTATTGGCCCATCATGCCCTGTTGTTCCAAACAACGGCCAAGACCACCAAACTGTTGATGGACATGAAGGCGTTCTTTACCGAAAACAAACCGGTTGGGAACCCACCCATTACGGCCAATGACCTTGCTTGCCCATTTCGTGCGCACTATTTTTTGCTTACCACACTCAACCACCTGAAAGCTGGGCACACCAAGCAGGCCCTGGATTCTTTACCCGCCGTGCAATCGGTGCTCGAACAGTGGACTCCCAGTAGCGACGACGAAGCCCAAGGTCACTTTGTGATCCCACTCAACCCTTCCACCTTGTCCGCAACAGGGAGTAGTAGTATTGACACAAGCAGCGGCGGGTCGATGCCTGCCAACACTTGCTCCAATATTACCCAGTCTCCATTTGCGCATACTATTGGAGCAACCCGGGCACGTGTACGTCAAAGTGCCGATCTCGCTCACACGTCGCACGTTGCTGTGAAATGGCTCAGCAAGGCCCAACTCTATGCCGTCGTTTACCTGCTTTCAGCGCTATGCTACCAGCCTGATGCGGCCAATGCCAAATGCAAAGCGTTTTTAGCTGAAGGCCTCAAATGCGTACAGGCAGGAATGGATGCTGTGGGGCGGTTTAGCTCGGTGCATCTCATGCTGCGCACCCAGAAGTGGTTCGGGCGGATCCGGGTTCATTTACTGCTCCACATGGCTGATTTTAGCCTGCTACGTGGTGAGCTGGACGCGGCCGAGAGGGCAATCTTGGAAACCATTCAGTGGTGTGAGTGGCTAGGCACTTGGGGTCGGTTCAAGGTTGCAATCTGCCTGCGATGGGGCATGCTGTGCCAACAGACGGGCAAGTTGACCGAGGCCCTGGAGTACTTTGAAGTGTGCTTTCAGGTAAGTGCTGCCGAGACTGGTCTGTCGGCGGCAGTTGAATCAGGATGACGAAAATGAGCGACGCTGTTGGCAGTATCAAAACGAATCTCTGCAGAGCCATACTTTTTTTCAGCATATTGGCTGACTAGTTGGTGCTGTGCGGTGTGGCAACTGTTGGTGCGGTACTTAGGACACCAAAAATACCGAGCTGAAAACGCTAGTGCAATTGCACAAGATATTGGTCTACTTGGGACAAGACTATTTCGACCAACAACAGGTAAGTGTGGCCGCTGTATGGGATTGTGGGCCGCACGCTGTAACCAAAGCAATGGTGCGATTTGTTTGCATGGAGGAGGGGGGTAAGTATTTAGCTTGAGTTTATCTTAACTCGGAAGATAATCAAAGCCGATTGTACGCACCATGGTGTGTTTGACGTTGGGTCTGC
>JANBQA010000042.1:0-37650 GCA_027576955.1 Dimargaris xerosporica
AATGCAATGTGATAGGAAAAGTCACAGTTGGCATGAATGGAAGCATGGGTGATAAGGAAAAAAAAAAGAGGCCAAAGGGCAGGGTATATATAGCCAGCCGCCCACCCGCTGTTCTCAGTGTGCAACACGATATATGGTGCAGCATGTGGTTGAAGGAGCACAGGCGACTGGGCGGCACCTCCTCCCTGTCATCACCCCAATATAACACCGCCAAGGGCTGCTCGCTCTCTGCTGGCATTGGGCAGTGATTGAAGGGAGCATACTAACAATGGCGCAACCCAGCCCAGGCCCTATGACGCTGGGCACCTCTTGGTTACCATCCGTCGCTAGCGTCGTCAAGATCCAGCTGCATGCGTTGAACATATAAATGAAAATTTTACACACGGGTGGTCCCGAGCCACGCGATGAGGAGGGATAGAGCGTCTGCATAGAGACATAATAGATCCAACAAAGGGTCCAGCGCTATTGCACAAAGAGATGGAGCAACGAAGTGGCCAGGCCCGGGATAATGGGTCCCGGGTCCGACGATCATATTGTGGGGAAGCACACGACGGTGCAATGATGACTTCACTTTCTGCTCGTTGGCAGTGTTTATTCAACTCCATTGAATAGCCCATGGCTTGTGTTGTACCGACTCATCGTTACTAAATAATTGTCGGGTTAGGAGGGGCAAAATTATAAATGCTCATACCAGTGTCATCATCATATGGATCTTATAGTCTAGTGTACGTAACCGCGAATAATTTATTCTAAATATGCCAAGGGTTTTTTTTGCCTACAGAGATGAGTTTGGCATGCATTAAAGAACAAAATGCCCCTATTCATACGAACAGTCCTGCAGCCAGACTATAAAATAAGAGTGCCCAAGGCCTGTTCCATGACAAGAGCCAGTCACTGGGTAGTGGGTGGGTTGAGCTGGTTGGTATGATAAGTTTGATGAACCTCAAGTCTGTCAGTGACATGCAAACAGGAAACCACCGACGAATAAAGGCGTGCGTTTGGTACCAGCTGCGACATTATGGGCGCCAGTAGGTCATACCGAAGTGCAATGAGCGAGGCACTTTTTGGCACTTCTAACGCCTGACCAGCCGCGTAGCTGAATGCTATGTCCGTATTAATATTGAACTGCGCTCCCTCGTTAGGATCAGAAAAGGCCTTGAGGTGCTTGGCCAGGAACTGGCTGAACCCATTGGTTGGCAGATCGCAAAGGACCAATTGGGTGCGCTCCAGGGTGTTCTGGACTGATTCATTGGGCTGCATAGAAAAGGAGAGGTAGTTGTACGAAACACACCACCCAGGAGTCCGGTATACATTGCAGAATAGGCCAAATAGGGTGCGGCCGTTGAACTCAAAGGTCATTGTAATCAATGGCATGCCAAAGTGTCGGTGGCAGGCCAGTAGTAATGCAGCCACAATTACATCAACAGCTGTTGCCGCGTGCTGCTGCGTATACGCGATGAGACAGTTGGGTATGCTATGGTCAATAGTGATGATTTCCTTGGCCTCGTACGCTTTGGATCGGTTGAGTGGCACATGGAAGTAGTCTCAGGGCAGTGGGGGGTCAAGGTGCAGGCAGCGTAATGGTGCTGAAATCCAGGTTCTGGACCATGGTGTGCAAGGTGTCTGACCATTCAATGTAGGATAGCGTCTTGGGTGGCAATGGCTGATCCTGCAACAATGACACCACGTCGTCCACCAGAATAGTGCTCATTACCAGGTCAAAGGCCAAATGGTGCACCACCGACAAAACGAACTGCTGCTGGTGCATATTCCCCACACGAAACTGACAAATGGGGTCTGCACGAGAGTCGTCCTTGGCACAATCCTTAGCTGCCACGATCTGTAGATTAGCATCGGTGTCGACCTCGCAAATGTCCAGCACTTGACTGCTGCCAAATACAGATGTCGCTAGCCTTGCCTGGCCCTCACGTAAGGAGCCGGCTGCGACGAGACCAGAAACAAGGAGCTCACTGTCACCTTTCTCTTGTCTGAAAACCACCTACTGTTGTGTTGTGTATTGTTTAGATAGCTATTGTTTACTGACGCGCGTTTCTGTATGCTTCGCGCTGGGGGTCTATTTGATTGAGCAGTTCTGTATGTCTGCCGCTCCATTGGGCCAATACACAAGAGCGTCACCATGTGCTAACAGCAGCTTTCTTACACTATGATCACCATGGTATAGGCCTCTATCTATTTTTTTTCATTTTTGTCAGCGCTGGCTGTTAGTTATGTATTAAACGTAATCGCATTTGTATTACCGAGGCTTTCCATCGTGACATCTGGGAGACCATGATACTGTGCACACGCTTCCCACAGTATGATGATGTGTGCCGTAAAACCGTAATTTGCACATGCCAAAGGATGCTGCCGACCGGAAAAAGGTGGCTTCCAGTGCTGGCTGGCTACCAAATAATGGCCAGCTATAATTAAAATACCACCAAGGCACGAGTCTAGCACCTAAAATACACCATGGCTTTTATAAACAGCCAAAGGTGCTCCTCTGCGGCCGGTATTTCGTGGGTAACAGGTCATGGATATTGTGCTGTCAAAGGACTCATTTTCTACTGTTTTAACTCGAGTAACGCGTATCGAACATTCCGCTGTAATAGGTTACATTTTTTTCATCGCGGAATATGCTCTACTGCAACATGTTCCCGTACTGGGTTGGTTTAATGGGGTTAATTGTGGCTGTTAGGGCGTCCACCCCACTGCCAGATACCGCAGCAACAGGGCCAGCCGAAACTGCCTTGACCGATCCACAGCAGGACCAGTCATCAAACCTAGAATCACCTCTGATCGACAGAGTTCCAAATGAATTGTGGATGAATACTTTTCAGCATTTACCTCTGCGACCTTTAATGCAAGCAGGTCTAGTTAACCGCAGGTTCAAACAGGTTGTCGATAGTACTGTGGCGCCAGCTTTGAAGGTAAAGTATTTTCATGGCTGCTATATGCTTTGTTTAAAACGGGAGTGGATACGCGCAGTGCCTCTACCCGCGCTGAGCTACTGATAAATGGCAGGGATTCATATTCTTTCATTGGGCTTAACTACCGAGCCTCAGAGTATTTGGTATATGCATAACAGCGTACTCACCCAGTGATGATTCGTGTCCACTGGCTGGCCCAATGAGTGTGCTCACTGTAGGAGGCAGTCGCCCATTACCCCTATGACCCCACGATCAGCAAGGAGCAGCTAGAAGCCTGGCGTGCGCTGCACGCCACTGATCCCAATCAGGCTACTGCTCTGCTACAACGCTACAATCACCAGCAGATGGCCTACCGAGACGCCAATGGGCTACCACTAACAATTCTCCACCCTGTGCAACCTCCAAGCGTCCAAGAACAGGTTCAACTGATGTCGAAAATGGAGCTGGATATGGTCAACTTTATCGTCCTTTACAACACGTATTTACGAGGGGTCATCGAGGCGGACAATCGGAAGGCACATTTGGTAGCCTTTCAGCAATACTATCCAGATGCCTTTCCAGATGCGTACTTGCCTCCCCACGACTACCCAAGCGAGAAAACCAAAGTCCAAATGCTGGTATTAGCGTCTATTCATAACTACCAGCCCATCACGGCAATTCGGTTTGGTTATCCTAACTTATTTAGTCAGGGCTATGCCATCCACGTTCCCGCCTACGTCGAAAAATACCTAAGTATGGTTAACAGTGGCGATATGAAGCCTCTGCACAAAATTATGCCCCATCACTTTCCGTATGCAATATGGACCTCTGTCATTACGGACAACCAAGACCGCACCCGCTACTTCCTTAACGATGTCATGGCGTGCCAAACGATTCCAAGTATCATTGCGCTCTACATTTCCTATGGCCAGCTCGAAGAAGCCGATCGGTTCATTCGCCGAATGATGCGCAACGACTTATTATCCAAGTTTCGCAGGGATGCTCCTGACCCTGGGTACACCTATCACGAGTTTGCCGTTTTCGCCGCACTGTATATCCAACACCCTGAAGCGGCAGGCTTTTTTGGGCAGGTGTGCGAAAAGCCCGACTGCAAGGTCGAACGGTTGTACTATTGCCCTGTGAGTGGCACAGAGCACCAGCGTATCCAAACGGTGCTTGATGGGCTAACCGATACCACGTCAATCAGCCCCGTCGGTGAAGAGGAATGTCGCCGTTTTCAATTACAATTGCAACGGGTTGCTAATTTTTGGCACAATGAAATTAATTTGGCTGCGCCTATTCATTAACCCTACCATCTGCTGCCCAAGCGCACCATCTATTGACACTGTTGGTACACCAAGAGTGCAACCAAACTGCAAAATAAAAACCATTGGTGGGTTGACGGATTAAAAAAACAAATAAAACTTAACCATTCATCGTGGCTGGTTTTATCTGATGCATGACAATACCTCATCTAGCGCAGGTACTTTTTTACTATCACAGTGAAGTGTGCATTAGCACTTACAGCTCAAGAGCGAGTGAGTTCACTGTATTTGTTTTTTCTCACCATCTAATGGCTATAGTGTCCACCCTGCAACCGCTAACATAATAATGCCAGCGCACAAGGGCCACGCAAAGTGGGATGAGTGTTTATGGTGTATGCAAAATTTTTATGGCAACCAAGCAGTGCTTGTATAAAAAAAGTGATATAAACGGAGCCACTAGCTATAATGCCAACCAAGGGTGCTCCAGAACCGTTCGTGCAGACACCCGTTTGGCAGGGTTCAGGTTCAACATGGGCAGCAAAAAGGCCTGCACCTGCTCCGCATCTTCCTTATCCCAATAGTACTCTTCCTGCAACCGACTGGCAATGCTCCAGTGTTCCAGTCGGGAGATGTACCGCAATTGACCACGGCGGTTAAAGAAATCGCGTGAGTATTTGCCGCTAAGAGCCAAGTGACGAGGAAACGGACCAACGGTTTCGACCATGAGTGCCAAATGGTCATCGTCCTTGGTATACCGCCGACCAGACCGCGGTTGAAATAAAAAGTCCCCGGTGAGCAGTTCAAATACCATACATGCTAAACTCCACACATCGGCAGTTGGACCCCATCGAATGCCGAGGGTGACTTCGGGCGATCGGTACTGTCGGGTCTGAATGTCTTCAGTAAAGTGCTTGTCTACCCAGCAGGCATTGCCCAGGTCAGCAATCTTGACGCGAATGCCATCCCATGCCTCTACAATGGTTTGGCTATGCTCGTGGTCGTTGGTGGGGGAATCCTTTGGTAATGATGGCTCTGTGGGCTGCTCTAAAGCTATGGTAGGAACAGGATCCTTTGCCAGAGCAAAGTTAGGGGATGAACTATTAGTAGGTTGTGCTGTCGTGGTGGCTCGAGCAGACGGTGGGGGCGTTTTCTGTTGCTGGGGTTCAGCCAGCGAGATATCACTCATTGTTCGCTCCAGCGACTGGGACTCCACTCGGGGGGCGGTGGTAGATGCTGTACCTACCAGGGCAGGCAAGCCCGGTGACGCGGGGTTCGTGGAATGCGTCGATATCGAGGCAGCAGAAGGAGCGGCACCAAATGACGTACCGTTAGTTGTGGACATCATGGGCGTGGTCTGCGCCTTGTAAGTCGTTGCATCGCCATCGTCGGCACTAGGCAGCGCTGTGTCTAACGGTGTGGTATTAGCCGCCTTGGCCTGCTCTCGGATCATAGTCTCGACGTTGGCGATACATACCAAGACATTCTCGGGTTTCAAGTCGGTATGGATCATTTGGCAATCATGGTGCATGTAGTCCAAGCCTTGGGCAATCTGTCGGGTGACATCCTTGACCAGTGGAACGGGAAGACCACCACGTTTGCGGTACCTACGAATCAGGCTGAGCAGGTTTTCGCCAAGAACCTCAAAGACCATGCACACGTGGGTGCCGTGGGGCCCCTGGTGCTTGAAGTGGTCCAACATTTGCACCACGTGCTGGTGCCCCAATGCCTCGGGGTTGGCCTGGACAACCTTGTCGCACAGCTTAATCTCGTCCAGGGCTGCTTCCGTATAGTTCTTGGCGGACTTGACGACTTTGAGCGCGACATGGCGGTCTCGGTGCGTGTCCAGCGCCAACCACACCGTCGAAAAATGGCCCCAGCCAAGCTTGCGCACCACCACGTACCGACCGTCCTTGAACCGATCGTGGAGTTTGACGGGATGGTACCCGCCCTTGCAGTAGTCCGAAATGTCCTCCTCGCTGCCCGAGGTGTCCTCATAGTCGTCGGTCTCGTGCGAATCCGATGCGGGCGAATAGTCGGGCATGATGGGCAGTAGTCGTAAGTGGCGTCAATGTGCGCTCGATTAGATATTTTAAAGGCGGTTAAAATAGCTCCGGGATGCCAGGGTTAGCGTGGGGTTTGGTAAAGTATGCCAATAGAGCTCCCCACAAGCTAGGGTCTCAGCAAGCGACACGCAGAAGAGAAAAAAAACCAAGAGGACCAGTACGAGTGAGAAATAGGCGGGTTGTGTGCCTTGACGCCGAACATTGCGAATCCTGAAGTGCTGGCCATGCCGTGACGCCAATGGTATCGGGAATGGCCTTGTCGGTGAGCAGGGCAAAGCACGCTTCTTTTTTTTCACTGTGTTGCTCTCGTTTGACCAAGTGGCTTAGCAGTAGCTGGTCGCGTGTGGTAAAGGCTCGCGTCGGCCAGGCACTGCGACCGCCTGTGCGTCACTGTCAGGTGACCGCTGCCGGTGCCACCGATTAAACCCCTCAGAGCGGGCAGGTCGTGGAATGGTGGATGCACCACGTGACCATTGGCTTGTTTACATTTAACTGACCATTGCTCAGTTCGGTCGCCCACTGGGCTTATTTCAGGCGTTGTTTTGGTGTGGGCGCGAAACGACGGCCAAAATGCCACCTAAAAGATCCTGCCAATACATTTGTACTACAGGCTGTGGTGAGGGCGCTGCAAAGCTGCCTTGCCTTGTTTATCGGCCTCACTTGCTCCCCCGTCCACCTTGACGTTCGTCCTTCCAGCAACCCCCTAACAATACAGGCCTAAAGGGTTCATATCCACCGCGCGCCAACCGTCAATCCTTTTGAAATTTTTGGGTTGCCGATAGTTTAGCCCCATTACACGGTTTGGTATTATTTCTGGCGCGATTAGACCAGCAACACACGTATACTCAGTATCTAGAGACTGCCCATTCCGCATATTCCGCCATGAACAGTCGTCGCCGCACCACGGTAGGGATGCCGTCCGAGTCGCGCCTCAGCATGCATCGGCAAAGCAACATCCCGCTGGCGACGCCCATTGGGCCGTCTCGTCGAGTGTCAGCGTTCACGGGTCGCTTATCGACCAACGTTGCGGGCTCGTATTTCATGAATCGCCCCGCCACCCACAACGCCATGGGCATGCGCGATCCGCGGTCTATTCGCTCGGGGCAGTTTATCGCCAACAGCCAGCGACTTATCCTCAACTACCTCACGCAGTCAGGGTACCCGCGTCCGGTCTCACAGCGCAACTTATCCCACCCCACTGGTGAGGACTTTCGCAACATCTTCAAATTCATCTACAGCCGCCTCGACGCCAACTACAGCTGGGGTAAACGGTTTGAAGAGGATGTGTTGGTTATCCTCAAGGGCTTGAATTATCCGTTTGCCGATACGATCTCCAAGACGTCGTTGTATGCAGTGGGCGCGTCCAATTCGTGGCCCAACTTTCTTGCCGCCTTGCACTGGATGGTCGAATTAGCCACGGTAAGTTTTGTGTGAGGATGTAACATACCTAGATGCATCTGCTCCCTTTTTATTATTCTCAGCACCAGCTGAACGGCTGCTAGCAGGTAGCGTTGGCGGACAGCATTGGCAACTTGCTAAGGGGTCCTGGATTGACGGTAGTGGCACCGCTAATTGTATTGTAGTCACTAGGTGGTGCATGTGACCAGCACACGCGGCGACTTTTTGGCGTTTACGATCCGATGGTGGGGTGCTAATCCGAGCTATATATGGTATGCGGGTGTGTTTTGTGACATGCGCCTAGAGTGCCGAGCAACTGGGCAATACAGAACCCGATTTTTTCAGTGCCGAGTTCCAGAGCTCGCAAACCTTTGGCGAACAGGTGTTCTTTGACTACCTGTCCAAGGCGTACTGTGTATTTCTCGGGGGCCAGGATGATTTCGAAGGATTTGAAAATGACTTGGCCGAATGCTTTGACCGCAAAAACCGACACTTGATCACCGAAAGCGAGCAGCTCAAACAGACCAACGAGACCCTCCGCCTGGAAATGCGCCAACTTTCGAGCGAGGAATCGCCTCTAGTCGAATTGAACAAGAAACAAGCCGACTGTCTGGCTGATTTGGAGAAATTCCACCGTACCATCCAGCTGTACGAGCAAAAGAAGCAAAAGCTGCAGCATCTGTTGCAAGAACTGCAGTCCAAGATCGAGGTGCAGACTCGGGATATTGAACAGCTTAAACAGGAAAAGGCGAGTGTGCAGGAAGTCGTCGACTCTCAAGAAATATCCCCGGCCGACATTGATCGCATGAATAACGAGCGCCAGAAATTGGCCGAAGTGCTGCAAGAACTAGGCCGTCGCATCGAGGAATTGAACCGAGATATTTGGCAAAAAGAGATTGACGTTCAGCCGCGCATTGATGGGGTAAGGGCGCTGTGGAGAGTTCATGGCTGACCAAAGATTGGCGAGTTACTTGATGCTGGTGATAGCTTGTTGCTCTTTTGATATGAAAAATATTATTGCTGAAGAGAGACGCTGCGGCCCTGCGGCTAGGGTGCGTGCCATCCCCGAGGAAGTATACTAACCGTTCTCTACTATGTATACGACCACAATGCCGTTCATGACCCGCTTACACATTCATATATATATCTAGGTGGAGCAAGCGGTTCAAGAGTTTAACGCCAAGCGTTACAAATTGGGGATGACCGGCTCATCGGATACCTCACTCCCAGAGCTCCGGTTTGAGCCCACGTCGTCGTCTTTGGAAACGATGCTCTCGACTGACCTGAAACGTCATGCCAGGGTAAGTTGCTGCCATCCACGTTACGGTATTATGTCTATGCCATTGGAAGCATCGACCAGCGGTAATGATGACTGAGCTATTGGCGATTACCATCCGGCCTAATGCAGCGGAGAGTACTGACAACAAACGAGGCCAATTCTCATTATATATATGTATATATTAGCCATCGATACAATGCATAATGCTCACACCCTATCATCATCTATGACCAATGCATCCTTGTTGCTATTTCTGGGTACAGCCGGTCCTATCTAGCCTGCGACTGAAGCTGAATGCCAAGTTCCTTAAGGCCGAAAACGATCGTATGGCGGCGCAAGAAGAGCTGGACACAATCAACGACTCGCTGCAAGAAAAATCGGACACAGTAGAAGACACTGAGACGAAACGGCTGCGGCTAGAGAACAAGCTGACCGAAGAGAAAGAGGTAAATACAGCGTGAACAATATAATCATGTTTCTTTTTGGTTTTGCTTTTTTTTTCAAACGATGTGGCGTTGGCGGAATCGGGCATGCTATGACTTGATGCTAACCTTTTGTGTTCTCTTCTTGACTCTGTTGTGCGCATGGCAGCGAATGACGCAAGAAACCGTGGCCCACAATGGTGAGGTGGAAATCCTGGAACAAGAAATCGACCGTATGCAGCAAGAAAACACGTCCAGTGTGCTCCATTGGCAACAGAAAGCCCAGCGAGCAACCATGGAGTAAGTAGTCTATCGCAGAACTGTGTTTTTCCAATAGTATTACTTTTGGGGTTTATTGAGCGGGTAGAGTTGCACTGTTTTTTTTGTCAAAACTATGCATTGATACCAATGTCAACTCCCGGTTGTCATTGTATTTTTTTGCCTATTCTGGGCATTAGATTTAACCGGTTGACGCGGCAAGCAACAGAGCGAAAAGAAACCACCAACAATGAACTGATCAAGGTACTCACAGACGTTATCTCGTTTAAAGGCCACGTCGAGAAACACCTAACGGAGCTGCAGTCATTGGCACAGAGTGAGGCCGAGGCATCCCGGCAGCTGGATAGTTTAAGAAGCTGAGTGTGTGGTGAATAACTGCTGACAACACTTATGTAGAGGCAAACTGTGCCGAAGAAGAAGAAACATCTCAGCTTTAATCGATCGGCAGGTCTCTTGTCTTTATAGCATCCCCCCAATAGCACATCCTCGATCGTCATCTATCGCCATCATTTGTTCTGTACAATCGGCAAACTAATGATGGATTTTTGTACCAGTACGCACTATGGCGTGCCCTTTTATACCGTTCTCCTGCTACGCCCAACCCATGCAGGACAATAAACCCTGTTATTCTCCAAAAGTGGGGGTGCTCAACAATTGCCCAGTAATAGCATCAAAGTCGGCTATCCATTCGTAGCATACAGTTGGTGCGGTGCTGCGTTAGTAAACCTTGGCACCAGATACCGAGGCAGGAGCTAAGTTTACCTGGCCTGTGTGCGTGTGTGGAAGAAAAAGAGAGCGCCTTTGCCGTGCCACAGGTTGCAATCCCAGTGTGTGCAGCGTGACCAAGGCTAGAGCGGAATTCAAGCGGACAGTCAGCATTTAATCTCCCTGATGGTTCACGTCTAAATTAATTCCATTTTCTCTTGTTCTGCTTCACCACATCCCCGATTACTTTGACGTTGGTAACCACACCACTAACGTCCTTGCTCTTTCAGGCAAACGAAACATGCTTACGGCCTATTGTTGGGGTTCGCCCGATCCTGGCCAGTTTCTCTCGCTCGACCCGGGGTGCCTGTGCATTTTGGTAAGCAAACGTTGACTACCACTCTTGGAGCACCAGGTGTGGCTTGTCCGAAAATTGACGCCCAAGGGCGACGACCAGTGATCTGCGCTAATGTGCTAGCCGACGTTGGCTCCCATGAGCATCTAGCGGGCATCAGCCGCATTAATAGCTGTGCCCTTAGCCTTCATGTACTGACATCTGAGCAACTTGGGCTTGCTTACTACTATTCATTGACGGGGAATTCGGGGACAATCACCAGACGTACTTGCAACTGACGGATCTCGAATGGTCGGTGGCTTTTAGCAATGACCCAGCGCAGTCACCCACAGGCGAATTGCCGTTTATCCGGGACGGCCATGTGGTGATTGGTGGCGTTCACAACATAGTGGCGTACCTGCAACAGCAGTCCTGCGACTTGGACTGTCACCTCTCCGACCAACAACGGGCCGAGGCCCGAGGGTTTGTTTCGTTGCTCACCGATGTATTCCAAGACGTGCTGTTATACAATTGGTATGCGCACACTGGCAACTTCACCCATGGTATTCGTCCCGCTTGGGCTGGTCTGGTCGCTTTTCCTCAATCGGTTCTATTGCCCACGCGACTGCGAAGTCAGGGTCTAGCGCGTCTCGACTGCAAGCACCATGTGGCTGACGCGACAGCTCAACGGATAAAGGACCGGCGAGCAGCTGTTCAGTCAACTTCGGAGGCGGTGCCAGAGGTATGATCCGTACATTTGCAATTCGACACAGCACCATCAAAGCCACTTTCGAACACCCTGCACTATTACATTCACTTTCCCATTTAGGTGGAGACTGATTCATCACTTTTATTCATCATTGAACCCGAATTTAACCATGTTGTATCTCGCTTTTTTTTCTCTGTGCCATTGGGCAACCTCTGTTATATCCAAGAAGATTGTTCAACGTCTACGAGCTCGCAGTGGCGCATCCGACAGCGTATTTACCAAGCAAATGAATGCGCTAGCTCACAAAGGCTACCAGACTGTAGTGGCCCTGCTTGGCTCCCAGCCCTACACGTTTGGCTCTAAACCCTGCACGGTCGACGCTTTTTTATACGCGTATTTGTGCCTGCATCTGTTTGATGCCAACTTTGCCACGCCCTGCCTGCGCTCACTTATTGTCGAGCACTACCCAGCGTTGGCCGAATACCACGAGCGTGTGCACACTTATTTGGCCGACTGCGAGGTAGTGGAGGTGGATGTGACGCCTCCTTCGGCCTCAGCTTTCGTTCAGGGACTTGGTCGATCCTTGGCGCAAAAGGTGCGATATTGGACTCCTGTTGCCTACCTCTTACCACCACAGCCACCCACCACATCGGACGCTCACTCCTTTGCGTCCCCCTCGGCCTATGATGGCACCACGTCAGAGTCTGGTAGCGGCAACAATGCTAACGAGGACCTTGCTTTGAAACAGCAGCGGCGATTGCACAACGTGTATACGGTGGTCACCATGCTCACTGCTCTCGCAGCCTACATGATGGTCAATGGGTTCTTTGCCTCAAACGAACCAGTTGACCCCTACCCAGAGTACATGATCGAGGAATCTCTATTCGCTGTTGAGGATGACATAGACGACGATGAAGCCGATGACGAAGCAGAATATTTTGAGGACTGATTAGCGTTACACTCTAGGGTGGTTGGCTCTCGAGTTGACATGAAGCCCGTTTTAAAAAAAACATTTAAGGCAATCAGTCGCCACTCGTGGTGGCAGTGGCATTCCCAGCTAATGGGCATTTATACATATTGGTGCATTAAAACAACTGCAAGCTCTAAAAATCAAAACATAAACAAACGGCAGTACCATTAAGCGACATCAGCATGATTCGCAATAGTAACCAGCTAGTATGGTTGGCAGGAGTATTAGCTTACACAGTTGCTCCGCACCCAATACTTGGTGAAAGCATATCGGCAACAGGCGCCAAAGTACTGGTACACTTGGGCATGGCCGCTGACCTTTTGATGAAGAAACGTGGTGTACAGTTGCTCGCTGCCTCGGCGAATACCATCCATGGCACGCGCCAGCTGTGTTGCTGGCACCCCAGTGGTCCGACTCCACTCGTTCCACGGCAGGTCTGGAGGCGAGGGGTGATCCCTGCACCAGGTGTCAAAGCGCTCCCAGGCAGTGGTATCCAGCAGAAATGTCAATGGCTGATGAGGTACGGTGTGGCAGTCATGGCAATACTGGTCGCAATAGCGTTTGTGCGCAACGATGCTCTCGGCCGTTTGGTGTTGGTGGGTGGGATGAAACCCTAATGCCCACCACCAAACTGCGTCGTGAAACGTCTTGGTCATATCCAGTCCTTGGGCCAATTGGACCAACAGCACATGCAGATAGCCAATGATCGTGTAATGGCGCCCCTTGGCGAGGTCCGTAAACCGTATATCTGGGTGCACGTAGCGGTAAAGCTTGGGCCAAAAGAGGAGTTGGGCGTCCAGCTGGTACTTTTTGGTGTTAAACCCTAGACCCACTCGTGGTGTTCGCAGCGGTTTAAACCATTGCGAAGCGGCAGGCTCGGTGAAATAGGGTGACCGTGGCAGAGTATAGGGCTTGGTAATCGCTGCCAGCTGTCGATGCAGTGCTGGCGTGAGGCGCTGAAAATACCACCCACGCTGAGCGGCCATCTTTGCGGAAAGCTTGGCGCGATCAGCTTCCAGGTTACCATGAAAATGGCTATTTACCAGCTGCGCAATTTTCTGAACGGCCAAGTGGTCCAAGACCGTGTTTACCAACAAGCAGGGCCCTGAGACCAGTGTTCCGACGGCCACGTCCTGAATAGACCGAATCAGGACCCCAGCGCGCACTTGCCCCTGCATGCCCTGGCGCTGCGCTAGAATGGGATGTGAATAGGCGCCAATGGTTTTATCCAACGTGGGAGCATTGTAACCGAGCGTAATATCGAGACCGCGCCGTGTGCCCTCCCGGTACCCGTTGCTTTGGCCCACATGGTGAAAATAAAAGAGACCCGGCTGGCATTGCACATGGTGGCCGTGGGCAAACGGGTCCACCAGTCCACATTGGATCAACGCTGTCTTGGGCTTGTCATAGGACGGCAGTTTGCTCGCTGTGTCGTCCAAGCGAGGAGCATTGGCGAGCTCGTAGGTGAGATTGGCATTGTCCTGCACGTAAAACTCGCATTCCACGACACGATACACTTTGGTACCAGGCACAGGCTCTTCCAAGGCGTTGGAAGCAGGTTTGGCGCCCGGTGGCACAAGCACCATCACGTACTCTGTCATGAGCTGCTGGGCCAGTCGGTCGAATTCCGCTTCGTAAAAGGCATTGTGCGAGTCAGCACTGGCAGGGCTGGCTGCTGTACGGTCTGGCGGCGGTGCGCGTAAACGCCAAGGCGATTCCACCTTGGTCATGAGCAAAGTGCTATTTGCCACCTAACGCTTGCTAGGGTTAATTAACACCGGTACAAAAGCGTGAAACGCCGAGTGCAACCAGGAACGAGAAATAATAAGACCCATACAAACAGCTAATCAGCCAACTATAAGCGTCGTCTTAGGGTTAAAGCTCAAACCAAAAGTACGGATAACGCTGCAAAACAAACAAATCATTTAATCGACTTTGAAAAAGTTAGGGGCTAAACAAAGCCTAAACGCATGCACCAGGGCAATCAGCTGTCCATGAGGCTTTTGACTGCGGCACGGTTTTTTGTATCACTGTTGATTGGAAGAACGCCACACACGGCCAGCCAGACTCTATTCGCTTAACTGTGTGCGCCTTGGCTAAAGCTACGCTGTATGGGTTTTTAAGATCAACGACAGCGACCGTACTACCCATTCCTTGTTAGACACCTTGGTTGGTGCAGCAGCAGTGCCAATCAGTCATATTGCAACAAGGGTGCCCAGTACTTCTTGGAGAGGCGCATCGATGGAAAAGCAGCGAGCCATGCTGGCACTTTTGCAATGGCGCCTATCAACCAGAGACAGAACCAACGGCGAGCATGACTGTGTGGAGCGGGGCTGTCAATGGTATGACGCAAGATACTGCTAACCAAGCCGACCCCGCCGGGTTAAATTAACAAAGCCTTTCTTACTCCTTGCAATAAAGAGCATTGCCTGGAACTCATGGAGCGAAGCTTGGCCCATGCTCGCTCAGAAACCACCACGGTTGCGTTGCTGCAATGGCAGCTGCCACTGGCCCATCAACAAAAACAGAAGCCCGGGGCTAATATATGCCAGCAGGGCCGTAGTGCTCTGGCCATTGGTGCGTCATTAGGGCCCACGGTGCTCGTGCAGAGCTGGCCAGTCAATAGGTGAAGGAAAAGTGCAATGAGGCTGCAGCACCCTTCCTCTGGTCAGTGTTTTTTCCAGGCCGGCCAGTATTGCAATTTTACGGAACAGCTAATACGATTGGTTGGCGTCGTAGCAACTACCACCGTCGCCGCACAATATTGGCAATTATAAATAGTGCACTGCTTGGCAGCCAAGTCAAGGGCATTACCACCGCCACCTCTTCTTGCCTTCTCGCCCAACCCTGCACTGCGCAATATTGCCCATTTATTGCACACGGTCTAGCGTCGCATTGCCCTGACTCCAAGCACCGATTCCTCTCCACCACCACCAAACGGTATCAGCCATGCGCTTCACCACCTCTGCCGCCGCTATTGCGCTTGTCTGCATTGCCCTTAGTACCAATGCCGTAAACGCTGGAAAAGTGGCCTCGAGTTATACAAATGGGATTAAATTCAGAGCCCCTTTGATGAACCCTTTGACCAAAGCTAACACCGACTATATTAACGAGATAAAGTTCAAACAACTTCAGACAGGACCTTGTGTTAAACAAAACCGAAGTCCAAGAAAATTAGTTACCACGAATGCACCCCAAAACGCAGCAGTAGCTGTTTAACGGATTTAAAAGTTTCCGGTAAATTGCCATGCGCGTCGCTCATTTTGAAAGGTGTATTATGACGCTGGGCAAATCAATAAAGCCAACTGTGATTAAGACTGAGAAAACATAAGGGATAACGAGCCTTATCGAACTAAAGGTTCTAAAGCTTACGATATGTTTTTAATTCGGTTGCCTGCTTATCAGTATTCCGCTGATATAGGCATGATTAATAAGATATACCGTTTTGCTCCAGTTCGTTAGATTGGTAATTTGGGGCGTAGGCATATTCCGTTTAGGTGATGCATACCTTACCCGCTGTATCAACTGATCATAAAATACATTGTGGATCACCTAATACCACTGGATCGCAATAAACTCCTACCAAAGTTTGACATCAGAGTCCCGTTTTATTGTACGGATAAATGCAACCTGTCAGGCGTTGCTTGCTCATTCACCAATGGCCTTGACTAAAGGGGCGCTTATGGTTTCGTATTTAAAATTACACGTAGAAGTGCTAGTAAGCTACAGATTATAGTGGCGATGCAGGTGGCGCAAACGGTACATCAAGAGGCAGGTGAACATTAGGGTGCTAAACGCCGCAATGACTGCGGTGATTATAAAGGCCTGGTGAAAACAGGCGGGCCCAATGCATTCAGCTGGGCTGACAGTGCTTGAGAACCAACCCTGTGAATACTCGCTCTTTAGTGCACCACCAGTCGATGCAGGCACAGGTGGTTGCAAGGGCTGAGCAGTGTGGGCATCATACACTAAACCAAAGATGGAATTGCACAGATGACCACCGAGCGCTGGTCCTAACGACATCCAGCCCCAGTGGTACCCCAACTGGTGGGTGCCCCAGTACTCGCTGGTGACCGTTGGGCCAAGAGTGAAAATGGTCCCATAGGCCCATCCCATGGCCATGGTGAGAATGGGAAGCCAATCGGTCGAGGTAATGCGGGCCATTGCTAGTTGCGCCATGGTCATCACTAGCCCCGCCACAGCCAACAGGGTCACCCGCGGCATGCGCTGCCACCGCAGCAGCCGGTCAGAGATATGACCAAGCACCACGCGTGCGGCGAAGCTGCACACGCTAAACAGCGACACCACACGGGTGCGGAGTTGCAAGGCGCTCTTGGGGTCGGTTGATAGCAGGGTCTCCACCACGGTACCCCCATTGTTGATAAACATCAAACCGGTGCCAGCGATACCAAAGATGCCCAAGAACAGCAGCAGGCTCTGTGGGTCGTGGAAGAATGCGTGTTGGCTCGGGGGGTTACCAATGATCTCATTCTTGGTCACGGCAGCGTCGTCGTGGATTTCTTCTTCAAGCCTATCACTGTGGATGAAGGTGGCCTGCGATGACCCGGCGGCATCAACCAGCAGCGGGCTGGCCTCAGAGGGCTGGCCAGGCAGTTGGGCTGAACCCGCCTGGTCGCAAGGTGAAGGAGATGCTTGGATATGGTTCTCAGCGGGTGGTACGACTTTAAGACCACACGTGGCGATGCCGTGAGCAGCGCTGGTGGCAACAGCCATAAACAGCAAAAAGTGCTCGGGCTGAAAGTGGGGCTCGACGCGAGCGGTGGACTCGCTCGACATAAACAGCCAGTGATTTACCTGCGAAAAAAAGAATGCTGAAAGCCCAAAGAGGCCAATGGGTAAGCCCAGCGCCAGCCCACGTTGCGTGCTGGTAAAGTTGCGCGCGGTGGTGGACATTGACGCCATATAGGCGCTCTGGCTGCCCAGGCCCACCAGGCCAAACCCGACGGCAGCCAGAGGCACAGCCCATGCGGTGGTGGAGGCATACCAGTTCAGATGGAATAACAGCGCCAAGCTCGTATACCCGACCAGCAGAAAAAGTGTGCCAATGGCAGCAAGGAGGCGAGGCCCGCGGCGGTCAACCAAGTAGCCCCACAGCGGGCCCGACAAGTAGAGCCCATAATCGCCTGCAGACGCCACCACGTTCGTTTGCAGCCCGGTAAAGTGCAGGTCGCGCTTAAACGATGGCCCGTAGAGGGAGAACAGGTACACGGTCCCCGCGCCCAGCATCGACACGCAGGCGGCCGCATAGGCCAGTGTGCGCGCGCCAGAGCCCGCCATGGTGCGTACGCAGTCGGTGGTATCTGGTTCTGGTGCGCAGCGGGCCACAAGTGCTGGTCGCAAAAGGGTGCAGGAGTGGCTCGAGCGTGGTAGAAGGAATGGCTGAGCTGAAATGCTAAAGGTGCGGCACCGCGGGATCAAAATGAGGTCTGTGTCGTGGCAATGGCCAACTACTCAGCAGCGAGTGTCTGGGGTTACCGCCGTCTACACCCTTGGTATGGTTTTTTGGGTCGTCGTCATGCGCTATGGCAAGCGCTGAGCCAAATAAACGAGGGCGAGGGAAGGACAAAAATAAAAAGTAAAAGCTGGGCCGCTTACGCTCTTTATACCTGTGCGGAGGGCGGTAGCGGTGGAATAATCGGGTACAAGAGAGGGGAAAATCAAGGCCGAGGGTGGTTAAAAAGAGTCACCATGCGCCCCGGGGCACCCACAATAGCCTTATTTGCGACAACCAAGGCTGGAGACGCTGCTGGAGTGATGGGCGATGGCCTCGTGCAGTCATGAGCAATAAAGCATAGGAATGCCTCGATTCTCATTGTTAGGACGCTATAGAAGTAGAGCGAAGTGGGAAGCATTCCCGTGAATTCTTTACACTTCACAAAGGATAAAAAGTCACTGGACTGGGCCCAGCTACCTCTTCACTTTCTCCTTTGCGTGCTGCCTAGCCAAACCATCCCTCTTTATTCATTGCACTTCTTCCTCACTCCGCCAAGCCATTTTCTTTTATTTTCGCTATCATGCCACCTTGCCACGGCCCCATTGATCCCGGGCCCAGAGAGAACCCCATCAACGGGGACGCGACTACCGCAAAATATAAAGGCATCTACATCTACAATACACCTAATTAAAGGCCTCGGCCCTGGATTGGCTGATGGGTGATGATCACACGACCCCAAGGACTCCCCCTAGCTGGGGACGGTGGTGTTTTATTTCACCACCAAAGCTTAGGGTTGCTTGGCCGAATTCAGCATTTTTGGTGGCTGCATGCTTAACACCTGGCGCCATCCAATGCCTTAATATGGATATACAGGAGGCGGGTAGCTGACCCCGTGACCATAGTCATGGGTTTTGGGGGAATCGCTATCACTACCTGTGGATTTCGGCTCTGTCAAAAGGCCAGCCGTAGTGTCTGAAGTAGCTTACACCTCTTGGCCCGCATCCAGAAAATTGCCAAATCCACAGTTCCTTGTTTAATGATCATGAACATGCGAAAAAAAGACTCCATGTAAAAATACAGCCAAAAAAAGAAAAGCAGGTAGACCCAATTGACCAAGTCAACTATGAGCGGTGTGCTCTAACTTGACCCGGACTATGCCCTTGGCCTTGGTGACATTGGGAAGACGTCGGCGTGACCATAGCTCGCCGCGTCGATGACGATGGCATTGCAAAAAGCGATGAAGCGCGTGGGCTGGCTTGCGACAATAACCGATGCGCGGCGGGCGACAAGGCGCGCTGACGGCTGGCTTGTGAACCCGCGGCGCGACGTGACAATGATGATGGCGATGCCAATGGAGACCTGACGGTTGACCACGGTTCTTCACTCACCAATGGTGATAATGTCCCGTGCTGATTTCGTGGCCGCTGCACTCCGCTGCTGGATAGCATAGTTGATGAAGCGGGCGAGGCTCGTTGACGATGCCGTGCCGCAGACCGATCTGCCAGGCGTTGACCAAGTATGTCTCGCCGCGGCGTGGGAGGAATATAAAACCGGGGGCCGGATACCGCCGCGTTCACCTGCGGCGTGGTTGGTGGCAAGTGGCTGGACTTGGACAGAGGCAAGGGCGTGCCTTCAATTTCACCCCACGTTAACAGTGGCTCCTCCAAGGTGTCAGGGTCATATGTGGGAGTGGCCGCCACGAGAGAAAGTGGGCGTTGGCCACGCAAGATCCCTGCTGAAGCGGATAGCTCGCTAACACTCTCGTTCTCGGCGCCCAAAGTGCTTGCTCGAGCTGATCGTGTCAGGGCCTGGCAAAGCAATTCGTGGTCCGAAAACCGCGTGTTGGTGTGTATAATCTGCTTGGGTCCGCTGTAAGTGAGCGCCATGGGCTCGCGTCTACCTAGGCCCTCGGGTGGGTACATCAACCCATTTTTGGCCTTGTAGTCCCAGGAAACCAGTGCCAAGCGAGCTGGTGGCGACGCTGGTGCCTCAGTTGTTGAACAAGAAGCCACGGATTCCTGCATCTCTGGGGGAATAAGCGAAGTTTTAGAGGATGGCAACTGTATGTTGTCTACAGCGTCGGAACCAGATTTGGCAGTGCTGGGGGTAGTAGTAGCAGCTGGCACTGGGGGAGGTCCCAGTAACCGAGTGGTCTGCGCTGTGGTTGCCGATGACTCCAGCTGGAGACGCTTTTGCTGACGAGCCCGCTCTTCTTGGTCATAAGCCCACGCAAACTGGCGCCGACGCTTTTGGTTGTCTTTGGCTAGCAGTTCCGCAAAGCTCGCATTGTCTTCGTTGTCAAAATTTGCTTGAAAGCGATCGAGCGATAGCGCTGTGGGTAGGGTAGATTCTGTGACCGATTGATCGATAAGAGACCCAGGCGTAGCGGAGGTCTGCAATGCCAAAGGTTGGGGCGTGTCCTGATCCCAACTAAACTCGGCCTGGTCATTCACGAATGCCTGCGTCCATTGGGCACGGGGAGCCGCTTGGCTCGGCGATTGTGGCCCATTCTGTCGCCGAAGGTCAGCTAAATAGGGAAAGAAGTCGCGTTCAACGATATGGTCTAGCGTCGAAACGTACTCTTCCTCGGCCAACACATGTGCGGGCCGCTGTGGGCCAGCGGCCGTCGACTCGGGTGATGCCTTTGACGTGGCTGGGCTACCAATGCGTTGGAGTTGGCCACTATGGTCTGGCGTCATGACCAACCGCGAAAACGGAAAATGGCAAGAAAGTGGATAGTCAACGTTTGCAAAAAAAACTGATGGGTATGAATTATACAGAAAACCTAGACACCCATGCCCCATGCGTGGATGTGGTTAGCACAAGCAAGTCAATAGGTTCCGAATTACCATGGGCTAATATTGAAAGCGAGACATCTTGGTTGTAGAAACAAATTGCACAGCCCACGAGACAAAATGGGTGGGTAATAGTCAGTGTCACCAGTGCCTTTCTGGGCACATTTTTTTCCACGCTGGGCGTTCACAGGGGCGCCCGATACGCCCAACGACTTCTAGGTTGGCCTAACAAAAAGGCCCTCTGTATAGCGCCCAGGGTGAATTGTCCAAGGCCTGTTGTTCCGTACTATTGCTGACAACGTCTTTCTTTGTTTGCCAATGCATTGAAGTGAGCCTCCAGCTTTATCACGCTCATTTCCCGCTGTGACTTGCAGTTGTCGACCAACGACTATCAGTATTTATTGAGTGCACTTTGAAAGGCTAATTTAAATACAGTAACTTGGCTAACCCTACCACTTTGCGCCTCGTTATAGCTTTATTATCGCCTAACGCCATGCCAGGTAAACTAGCCTCTAATGCTTAACAGCTGTGCGTCAGGGCTGACCGTGCTCTGCCTGATACATCGCACTGCTTCGACTGCCGGCTCACCTGCCACCATGGTACTTCAAGCGTTGTAGCCTGGCAGCGCGGAAAGCCAATAGTCCTTGCGGGTGCGCGTACAGTCACACACATCATATGTACAAAAAAATCTCCCGCTTGTGACTATATGCTGACTCCATATCGCCATATCCCTTGCAGCGAATGCCATCAATATTAGAGGCCATCACGGCTGCTCACGAGGCTGACGAGACAAACGCCTATAATGACCGAGCAACAACCACAGCTACCACTGGTACGTTCGCACGGATAAGGAGGTCGAAACTAGGCCGGTGACTAACCTCGGTGGGTTTGGCTTTTTAGGACGGCACAGTAAACTCGCCGTGCCAAAGTCAATGATGACAGCCGAAAGAGCGATTGACTTTGCTCGCACTGACAGCAGTCATAAAACATTCAACACGACTGCTCATACATGCCTTAGTCGTTTAGCTATGCTGGCAATTTTATTTTTGCTGAAATGGATACTCCTTACAATACTATTTCCTTAGATGCGGTATCCTGGGCCACGCTGATTGCCTTTTTTTGCTGCGGTAAGTGACAATGTGTGACACTGGCGTAACCAAAACCTAGCACCAAACGACATTGACATCAACAGCACGGTAAAGCAACCGGCGCGAACTAACCAATTAGTTCTATTCGCGGCGGTGATGGTTTGGCACTGGGCGACATCCACGGAAATAGGGCTGATAAACAACTTTGTTTACGTGGTTTTTCTCTCCGCGGCCGTGGATATTCTGGAATCCAACACCCAGGTGTCCAAGGTACCGTTTAGGACATGGCTCGATAGTGCACTACCCGCAGTTAGCTGTGCGATGCCCAGTACTGGGGGGACAAAAGTGGTAATTTTGCGTCGGCTAACAAACGCATTGATGACCCGGCGGGTATGTCGGACCTGGCGGTGCTGGACAATGAGCCTTGTTAGGGCGTGGTACTTTTGGCGGATATACTGCCTTCGTTTACCGTGAAACTGGTGGCACCCTATTTCATCCACCATGTTACCTATGGGTAAGTTTAGTGACTTGTAGAATAACGAGAGTCTGTAATGCGAGTCTGTATCAAACGGATGCCAAATCCTTACAACATGCTCAAAGCGTTAACCATGGAACCTTGGGTGACAAGGTGTGTTTGCAAAATACGTGTATGCTCATCTTTGGCACTATCCAGCACCCGAATACTCTTTTGCACAATTTGCTCCTTTAGCTCGCTGCAGGTAACGTACCTCCTATCATCAGCGTTACGTGTACCCCGCCCAATGCTCCCAACAAGCAATGAGCAATAGCTGGTAGGGCCAACGTAGTTGCACGACGATCGGGATATTAGCAGGGCATTTTGTAATCAGTCAATTTTACTTACCAAATACCTGGCCATTGCGTGGATATATGGGCGCGTTGAACCATTCCGGGGGCTGTTACACTTTTTACCACTCAGCTGGTGGCTTCATCTTCTCACCTCACGACACGCCTATTCGGCGTTGTCCTGGCGTCATTGTCGTCTGGCCTAGGCGAGCTCAGCTTTCTGATGCTCACGTCGTTTTTTCATCCAGCAGTGGTAGGAGCCTGGTCTTCAGGGACGGGTGGGGCTGGTGTCAGCGGCTCGGTGGCTTTTCTCGCTCTCACAACGTGGGCAGGCTTTTCCACGCCAACAGCTCTGCGCATGGTCAGCGTGCTACCACCCTTTATGATGCTGTTCTATGCATGGTACCTGCGGTCTGCGGTAACGGCCCAGCATCAGTCTCGCGCTGTTCAATGGCTAAAGGCAGCAGTCCTTGACAGCAACTCTCTGCTGCGGCGGTTAGGCCTGGTCAGATTTGCTCGTGGGCCGTCACAGCGTTACGATCGGTACCAGCGCCTTGACGGTCATGATTCTTTGGAGGACAGTGCGGATATGCCCAGTACTAGGGTGGTAGAACCACCACATACAACGGCCGCCTATGCAGCACTGCCCGGTGAGTCGGTTGACGTGACATTGCACGCCCTGCAATCCCCCACGCTATCACTGCGCTCATTGAGCCTCGAGCTAAATTGCAACCGCGGTTCCTACCAACCATTAGAGGACGGGGACGAGGGCAAACAACAGCTGCACGCACGGTTTGCCCGTATTCCCAAAATTGCCATTCACGATATGACCTTGGCGCAACGATTCGCAGTGGTACGGCCATTGCTATCGGTTTACATTATGCCATTGCTGGTGGTATACTGGGTCGAGTACACCATCAACCAGGGTATCAGCCCAACCCTGCTGTTTCCCATTCCTAGTCCACGCCCCCCGTTGTACCCTATTACCCAGCTCAAGGACCACTACGTGTATTACCAGGCGCTCTACCAAGTAGGCGTATTCATTTCTCGATCCAGTGTCCATTGGTTTCCGATCAGGCGGCTGTGGTACCCCAGTTTGCTGCAAGTCGGCGTGCTTGGCCTGGTCCTGACCCAAGCGCTCTGGATGTGGATACCATCGGTGTGGTTGGTGTTTAGTGTCGTGTTGTTCGAAGGGCTGTTGGGAGGTAGGTCAAGTTATTGAGCACTGCCATGAGATCGTGAGTACTTGGTGCAAAGTTTCCGTCCTTTTAAGCCAGCTCTCAGCATGGCCTTACCATGAATGGGGTAGCTAGGCCTCTTCTCTCATTTGCATTATTTCACTTTCAATCAACCTTTCGAAACCGTGGTGCAAAGAGCGTGGATTGACGCAACGTCACTTCAATATTGGACAATGTGTTTTGACCATGGGACGCAAGGAGCAACGTATGTGAATACCTTTTACAATATCCGTAACGATGTGCCCTTGCTCTACCGCGAGTTTGCTCTAGGAGTGACGGGTAAGTGCTCTTTCTGTTGCTAGCTGGGCGTTGGGCTGGGCTGGAGACCGGCTTCGGGCCAATGCTTTTTCAAGGCTCGCACGACTTTTAGCACCAATCTTGCACCGTTAATATTTATATTCAGCTAATGTGTTTTCGTGGCTTTATGACACCATGGTGGTTTCGTGAATCCTGGTGAACGGCGTGGGGGTGGTGGCAACTGATTCTTTAGGCGTAGGCGATAGCATCGGCATCACGCTGGCAGGGCTGACTGCGCTTTGGCTGGAACCAAGCTTGTGCCGCTGGCAGCAGGCCAATGGCATTGACCTGTGCACATTGGTGTAGTACTATGCACTTTTCATTTGACGTCGATGCGTTGACAACGCCATCGCAAATAATGCGTATTCCTTGCCAAGACGTCATTTCTCTTTTAAACACAGCTTGTTTTTTTTCTCAACCACAGGATTTATTTAGTTAGTTAAGGTGCAAAATGTAAAACTGGTGATATTATCACTATTGAAACGCACTACTCATAAAGCTGAACAAAGCTGATACCGCGTTGGCATGGTTGCCCAGGACCCATACCTAAACGTAACGGTCTTCTGAACGAATTATGTATATATCCTTCCACGCGCTTGTGTCGAGCTCCCAGGTTTTTTCGTCTTGAGAAACTTTGCGATACACTTGTCGAGTTCACCAGGCTTTTCGTAATACATGCACTCCATTGGAGCATAGCCGCGTTGGTAGATGACAGGGGTTGGGTAGGCCGTTACGCTCATTCCCTTAGTACAGAAACTGTCGGTTGCCGGCGTGTTGCAGTTAATGTCGCCAAACTTTACGTTGGGGTACTTTTTCTTTAAATCCGGCAGCAGGTTATTGTATATAGGCATGAACCGAGCGCTATTGGAGCAGGTGTTTTCGTAGTACACTAGCACATAGGGGTTTTGGCTATTAACGACCTTCGTTCCAGTGGCTTGGGACGAAATTAGTTCGGCGTTGGCAGCATGGTTGGCTTTTCTGGCAGCAGCACCTGCGACACTTGTGGCCATAGCAGCCAGGGCCAAAAGCGCTATAGCGACACGCATCTTGGCTTAAGGGCAAAGAGAGTCTTGGGAAGGGGCAAGTGAAGTGGGAAATGAAACCAAAGCTGTAGTATTAGTTGCACAATTCAATTCAAATTGCACAAAATGTAGTTTAGCAAAATATAGCGGCTGCCACAGCAGCAAAGAGGCCAAAGATATTAGCTATTCCAGCGGACTAAAACGCTAGCAATACCGATATTTCGCGGCAAACCTGCCTATTTGTACGAGAGGCTGCGAATGGCTGGGTAGGAGAGCGGTATACGACTGTGCAGAGTCCAAGAAGCGGGCCAATAAACGAGACGATCATCTGCATCATGCACTTCCTTTAATTTTTGCCTCCTTGTTGTTCCTCTCGCTTTTCCACAGCACTCCCACAAAATATGTCGTAAAAAACTGAAGCAAGAGAGCATCCAGCGGACAAAGGAAGGGATGAACACCGCCAGACGAACCTGGCCTGGCCAATCCAGGCAATCCGAAAGGGGAAACCATGAATTCGGTTGGGTACTTGGGGCCCTGACCATCGCACCAATCATTGGTGTGAGTAGGTGAGGCGACTAAGCTGTTGATACCTCAGCCAGATATGGCGACAAGACCGCCAGCAGGATGAAAACTGTGAGCGAGAAACAAAAAGAAACAAGTGGGCTGATGGCAGGCGGCGGCGAATAAACGAGACGCAAATTGTGGCCAGCCAGGGGCGATGTTCCTGCCATCCTGCACACGGGGCATGGATGGTCACCGGCCTTTCCGAATGTTGTACGCTCATTCATGGCGTACCTCGGTTGCAAGGGATGAGCGAGAGCAGTGGCCTTGGCTATACGAAATGCCGGCATCGGCCCTGACGTATCCCCAGAGCGTCGGAGCTCTAGTTTGTCTGTGAGAGCTGCACTCAAGCAAGGTGGGTGGCGATGGAACATCCCCTGATCCTTGTTCTCGGCCGCTATTGCATTGCAGCAACGAAAATGAGGCACCCAGTCCACTGCCCTAAATGGGGACATCAACCAAAGCAACCTGGCCTTGCGTAAGCCAACCAGTAATTGAGCAAGAGAGCCAGGCTTGACATCCAACCTATACGCTTAATAACAAAGAATGAGGGGCTTTGAAGGCATCGGTTACAGCATGTACGGTTTCTACCACCCTGTCGGCCAATGCCAATCCCTTGTAAGGCTGCTGCTGAGCGATGCAGCCAAATTTTCACTAAATAGCGCCCGCTTCTGTTGCATTAGGCAAAAATTAAAGAGTTTTTCTTGTTTTTCTTTTCGTACATCACTCTGCATTGGTTTGCACCTTCACAGACAGCGATAAGGCTCAATGTATTGCACATACAGGCGTATCAGTTTGTGGACATTGGCAGGCCATACATGCAGTGGGGTCACCAAAAGGAGGTGTGTTATATTAAACGATGGCATAAAGTCACGGCGATATTTAATCTTTCCTCCGGCTTTGCCGTTGCAGCACCAAAGCGGAAGGCGATCAGAGATATTGGCGGTCTGCCAGTCGATCCAATTAAGGCCTCCTTGCTACCTTCATGTCGAGGGCTTAACCGGTGCCCAATTCGTGCGTACTGCTTTAAGTGGGCCTAGAATGGGTATTAGGCAGCAGGTCGGTGGTTGTGGCACAGAATATGTCTATCATTTGGATGCGCAGAGCGCCAACCTTTGCCGCTGGCTGAAACGGAGAGTGCGAGTAAGAGAGAGGCCTGTGCGAAACAAAGGATTAGCGATATTTGGGGGCCAAAATAATGTGACAATCACCCACTTAAAGGTACCTACGACATGCGCCAGACAAGGCTATCACACCTCCCTCCAGGCTCGTCGGGAACTTTACACACAGCAGTTTTTTGTGTTGTGAGCCGTGCTCATCATCGCTTCGTGGTGATCGATGCCGTCGATGGCACCTTAAAATCCCAGCGGTATGGGAGAAATAGTGGCAGCGAGCTGCATCGCGGGGCAGGTGCCGCTGGTAGGGAGGCTAGGAACGCAGTCGACGTGACGAATAGTGGTAAAAGCCGCTGGGTTTTCTCCCTTGCCAACCGTTTATGTTTTTTGGTCAGCTGTACTGCTTGGCCTTTTGCGCCCGTTTACTCTGCCCCGGGATTCCCGTGTCATCGCGGTTGACCTGTACAACACGCATACCTAAAGGTGCTCTCTGGTTCACTGGTTTGTACTATGGCGGCCGAAGGCCGCCCAGCGCCAAGTCAGGTGACTCGTCACCGGATGGGCAGGCCTACGGCCAGAGGCCTCGCCTTGAAGTGCGCTGGCTCCGACACCCAGGTACGGGGTCGTCCTTTACTTATTAATTACCGTGCTAGAATAAACCCTCATTTAGGCGGTCACAACCTTAACAGGACAAAACGGCAGGTTCTGTTCTTTTTCACTCTCTGGATTTTTTTCTTCGGTTTGTTTATTTGCTCCAACTGCCATTCAGTCCCACGCCTTGGTTCATCTGCTGCGGTGTAGAAACTACAAAAGATGGAGTGGCTAGCATGCCTGTTGGCGTGGGCATGTTGCCTCGCGCTGGCAGCGAGTGCCAATGTGCCGATTATAACACCGCATGACGCACCAGCAGTCCAGGTGGATCTCAAGGCCATCAACCCGCACTTGACGCCGGCCAACTTCACTCAGGCAACGGCGCACGGGGCCTGGTTTATCAAGTTCTACGTGGGTTACTGCCCACACTGCAGGCGTTTGGCGCCCATCTGGCAGAAAGTGGCCGAGGAGCAGGCCGAACTGAAACGGACCCGCAACTTTCACATGGCCCAGGTGGACTGCGTGGCCTATGGCCAGTTCTGTGACCAGCAGTTGGTAGACGGCTACCCGACCATGTTTCTCTACCATAGCGGCGCCAAGCTTGAAGACCAAGAGTACCCCGACGAAAGACAGGCCGAGCCCCTCACCCAGTACGCCTTATCCATGTCCGAGAAGCACAAATTTGCGCCCGAGCCCCTGACGACGAGCACCCCTGCGGCAGCGGCCACCAGTCAGGCCGTGACGGATGATAAACCCAAGACCCCAGCTCAGCCCGAGGATGTGGGCAAGTACAATATCCATGGGAAGAGCGTGGCCCTGACCCAGGCCACCTTTGCCGATACCATCAAGGAGGGCCCGTGGTTTGTCAAATTCTTTGCTCCATGGTGCGTGCACTGCCAGCATTTGGCCCCCATTTGGACCGAGCTGAGCCAAAACATGCGCGGCAAGATCAACATTGCCGAAGTGGATTGCATGGCCGAGGCCCAACTCTGCAGCGAAAAGGAGATCCAGGGCTACCCGACCATGATCTTCTACCTCGAAGGTTCACATACCACCTACACGGGCGACCGCACGGTCGAGGAGTTGTCACGGTTTGCGCTAGAGGCCTTTGGGTCCCAGCAAAAGGAGGTGGCCTCGCGTCATGAATTGGACGCGGTGACTGCGGACCTTGAGACCTGGTTCCTGTATCTCTTTGACGAGAAGAGTGATGCCAAACTCCTCGAGACGGTACGCAAGAACGCCATGGCGATGCTGATGCAATCTCACCTGTTCACCAGCCAAGACCTTGGCCTGCTCAACGGGTCCTTGGCGTTTTCCAGAGCTGACACCACTCGCGCGGCCACGCCTAGCTTATGGGTCTACAAAGATGGGTACATGCGCCCCTACCGCGGCCTCTTGGACGACACGACCGCTGTCCGTGAATGGATGGCTCGCGAGCGGTACCCACTGGTCCCTGAAATGACAACCCACAATGCCAAGCAGTTCTTTGATGAGGCGGACTTGGTGGTGATGACCATCATCGACACGGACCTGCGTCGCGTCTCGGACACCAACATCAACGCGTGGAAGTTGACAGCTCGGAAGGCAGCGGACGAGTTCTACAAGATCCAGACTGGTCAATCAGCACTTAACCCCGCGGCCATTGTGGATACTCCGCCTGCAACGATGGCCAATGCCAACCATGACGCGACATTCCGCAAGATTATGGGGTTGTCAACATCTGCAAATGGCGACGCCACGAGCAGTGGCGGTGATCCCGAGGCCGTTGTGCACGGTATAATTCGTACCCAAAAGATCCAGTTTGTGTGGCTGGATATTGCCAAATGGGACAAGTACCTTCACCGTGTGTTTGGCATGTCACGCACCATGCTTCCTCGGGTGCTGATGACTCGCCCCAAGGACGAGGCCTACTTTGACAGAGATGCCAGCCACTCACCACTCCGCTTGTCATCGAGTCAGCAGCTGGTCGCCACGGTCAAGGCATCTCTGCGCGACGAATTGCCGGCGAGTTACACGAACGGTTTTTTGGTCGGGTCCATTCGTAGTTCGTACCGCCGGATTACGGGATCATTGGGGTACGCCATGGCCCATCCGCTTAAATCGTTTGTTTTCCTGGCCGTGGTGGCAGGTGCCTTTTACTACTTTTACCGACTGCGTACCGAGGGCCGGTTTAAGCCGCAAAAGGCGGATTAAGCTCCAACCGCGAGTGGGTTTCAGGGGCTATGTTCTTTAGCCCATGGCATTTGCTTTTGCGGTGCTTTTATCAGTTACCCTTACAGCCGGAAGAGCTGGTCGCATACGCTTCTATTATTAAATACAGCATCAAATCTCTGCTTTATGTTTTCATGGAGTGATCATTACCCGGTTTGCTTGAGGTTTTTTTTCGCTACCAGTCGTATTGGCCGTGGTTTATCCATCTAGGATGTTAAAAAACATTTTTTAGCATCACTGCTAAGGCTTACCACCAACCCCAACCATAGCATAAAGTGCGGCGGCCTCCAGCTGAACCATGCCAATCTTTTGTGATTAAATATTTATCTTGGTGCTGATCTACCGATAAAACTAACAATGGCATCGAAGTTGAAAACCATAAGACGAAGGAATCTGTGGTGAAAGTGCTACACTCACCACGTAAGACGACAACATCATGGCAATCAGGCGTCTCGTTGAGCCAACAGCGCCCTTGGCTAAAGGTTTTCCAAGACTTGGTGAACCGCTTGCCGGATAATTTGCGTGGCTTCGCCTGTCGCTTGCTCGGTGTGCGCAGCAGAAACGCAGATGCGAATGCTTGGGTCAGGCGCCACTCGTTCCTGAGAGGCAATGTATTTGGCGCGCGTCAACAATAATCCTTGATCCAACGCTAGGTCCACAATCCGCTGTAGCACCTGGTCCATGGCCACCCGAGCCTCAGTGAGAAGTGGTTTGCGCGGGTCGCTGGGGATGACAGCAAGTGTGTCGGACAAAGGCAAGTGAGCTCGAGCCCAGGCACGGTCCAGCTTGAGGTGAAACACGGGCATATCCTCATCAGTATGGCTGAGGTTGGACTTGGTATTGCGGCCACCTTCTCCGCCGCCCAACAGCTGGATAGCGTCCAATTGGGTTAGGGGACGCAAGCCATTGGCCATAACCTTGGCATTGGCGCGCAGGCGGGTCAGGATCTGCGGACCACGGCCACTGCTCAAAACATCCAGGCCATCGATGGCGTATACCGCGAGAATTGCGGGCAAGGAAGCGGAAAATACGTAGCCAAGCCCAGACAGCCGCTGGTGCTCAATGAGTTCGATCCGACCAGCACAGAAACCACCCGACGAGCACAGCGCGTTGCACATGGAGCCAATCAGCAGATCGACTTTTTCCGTTGGTATCCCAAAGTGCTCGGTGATGCCACGGCCGTGCCTGCCCATCACGCCAAAGGAGTAACTCTCGTCCAGGATGAGGCGGTACTTGTACTGCTCTTTCAACCGCACAAGCTCCGGTAGTGGCACCAAATCGCCGCAATTGATGTACAGGCCCTCGGCCACAATAAACCGGCGGGTTACTGTTCGCTTGGTGGCCAGATCTTCAGCTTGCACCTCTTTGAGGATGCGTTCCAAGTCCGCCATGTCGTTGTGCTTAAAGTAGCGCACTTGGCTACGGGTGATCTGAATACCCTTTTGAACACCAAAGTTGACCGCTTCGTCGCAAATAATCAAGTCACCGCGCTTGGAGAAGCAAGGAATGACACTGAGCGTGGTGGTCAAGCCTTGAGAGTAGATGATGGCCGATTGTACGTTCAGAAACTTTGCAATTTTTTCTTCCAAATCCATGTGCACGTCCAGGGTGCCGTAAAAGCCAGGTGGGCCGCACGATCCCACCCCGTACTTGCGCAGCGTGTGGATGGCCTTGTCCTTGAACTCATCATTGTCCACCAAACCCAGAAAGTTGTACGTGGCCAGGTTCAGCACTTTACGTTCCGAACCGTCGGCACGCACCTTTACCAACGGTTCAGAGCTTTGGCCAGAGCTGAGCAATGGGGCCTGCTCCAGCTCCTGTTTCTCCCAGGCCGACAGTTCGGGCACCAGGGGCTCTGGTTGCCAATCGTCCACCAGCTCGTCCACCTCTTGTTTGGTCAGTTGAATCTCGTGGTGGTCGATGCGGTACCGTTTTTCCAGCAAGTACCAGACGACAAACAGGAGCAGGAACACTTCGAGCACCACGCGGAACGGATCGTTCTGGTAGCTGTTCTTGATGTAGCGCAGAACAATGGGCGAACCCGGAATCACGGCCACCGTCTGGCTGACCTGCGTCAGGACCCACGCCAGGGCGCTGTGCGAAGTTCCTTGGTCAGATGAGTCCATCGCTGCGAGCGGGGTCGGTGGTCGCTATGTACCAGATAAAACCCACACACAAAGAAAACTAATGAGAAAGGGTCAAGTCCAGTTGATAGAGGCCAGAGAAAAAGTATGTATATATTAAAGGATGGGAAGCGGAAGATGGGAGCCACGCCAAGGCACTGCTAGAGGACCATTAGTATTATGTGGGCGTGCTTTCTGCTGGTCAACAACCGCTACGTTAGCCACGCTGCCATCCCAGAAAAAAAGCTGAATAAATACCCCGCCATGGCTTCATAGAGGTATATGTGTGTATGCGGCAGGGGTAGCTGAGGTGTACGTCAGCAGTTAATCAAGGCTAATGCGCCTGGAGAATATGGCTCCCAGTGGCTTCGGAGCAGCGCCTATCAGAATGGAGCAAGAGCCATGGTTGGCCCCATGATATTATAAAAAATAAATACCCACAAGCTCGGCTTGGTGACTTGAGCGCTTCCTACAGACCTGGTGCACGTATAGTGCCGTCTACTACTTTGGCGTTCCATTGTTTAATGCGACTCACCATCATAAACACCGAATAATAGAAAAATATTAAAAGTCACACAGTATAGCACTTGGGTAAAGTACACCAAGATAGGCCCTGCTGCTTGCACGATAGCATGATACTTTCCAAGTACCAGAGCTGTAAGAAAAATGCAGTGGATTGATTTAGGCGCGGCTCACCGTAAACGATGGTGACGTCCACACCATCCGATCGGTGGCCCTGTTCAGGTCACCAAGCGGAGAGGTATAAGCGAGCCCAAACACGTACTTGCCGTTGGGCACTTCAAAGGCTTTGCCATTCTTGCCCGTGCCCTTGCCGTACCATGTGAAAGCGGGCCCCGTCGGATCGCCAACGTGGTCACGGCTGTATCCTTGTGCGGCTTCGATAATGGCCACGACTTGATCCGGTGTTGCTGCCTCCGCCACATACAGCTGCCAGGGGCCAAGGGGGAACTGCACGTCCATATAGAACGCGGGGTAGCTGGTGCCTTTCATGGTAAACGTTTCTGCGTCGTTAGTGATGAGTGGTTGGCCAGTGCTGCTACTGTACAACGCTGGGTTAGGTGTGTCCCCAGGCGTAAAGAACGGCATGCTTTGGTAGACGGCGTTGAAGCCCATTAACGGTACGGACCATGCCAAATCTGCTCCACCCACGACCTTGGCCTGGACAAATCCGCTGTACACGAGGAACGGATTCAAATCAGCGCTGGGCTGGGTTATCGTCACTGCTACTTTGGCAGTCTTGCCTGCCCCAAGCGTGATCTGGGTTGGATGCAGTTCAATGCGTGGACCATCACCGCCAAAGATGGGGCTTGTCATATGCTTGGTGGTGTTGAATGCGGACACCGATACGGCCGATACGGTTGTCAAGTCATAGGTCACCGAAGCTTGGCCGTGGTTGGTCACCGTGAGTTCCTTGGTTACCTTGTCGTTGACAAAGCCTCCATAAACTGGGTCCAGCAGGGCCAACTTGCCTGGAGTCACCTGGTGAAACGCCTGCAATGCGCGAACGACGTTGATGAGACCTCCGCCCTGCTGAGCCACGGTGGCAAGCCCCGATCCATAGGTGGCCTTGATGGGATCCGCTGTGGTCAAAAGCAATTGCTTGATGGCGTCGGGGTTTTTCGGGATTCCGGCTTCCAGTAACAGCGCCAAACAACCGGTGATGTATGGCGTGGCCATGGACGTGCCTGACATTGAGGCGTAAAGCCCATCGGCCAAGGTTGCCGTGGAGTAGATATCACCTCCCGGTGCAAGAATTTCGGGCTTGATGTCCAATGTGTAACCTGGACCGTACGACGAGAAATACGAAACTTGGCCCCCAGTAGAGCTATCAATCAAGGTCAACTTCGCATTGGCGCTGACTTGGAGATCAGAGGTACTCTTAATCAGATCCAGAATCTTCATGCCCGAGGCGTGGGATACCGTAGCTATGGGAATATCGCTGCGTTCAATGGCAATGGATATCGGGCTTTGGGCCTGGGCATTATTGACAATGATAATCCCCCCTGCACCCTGGTTCATCGCATTGGTGACCTTTACTTGATAATCGCACCTGCCGCGCATCACTACCACCACCGCGTCCGCAAAATCAGTTTCCAAATCATTGCAGGCAAACTGGTCTTCTTCGTTTTCACCATAGCGTATCAAGGGCGTATCGGTTATGTCAAACACGGGCGCGGGGGTCTGTTGCCCATTGCATTCAAAGGCATGGTTTTCTCCAGCCCCGTGAACGACCAGCTGCGTCGCGTAGTGCTGAAGCGCATCAACTGAGCCCACTGATACGACCCCAGTACCAGTCGACGGTGAACTCGCTGTCCACAGCGTTTCTTCGCCAAAGTTGCCAGCAGCGATGACGACCAAGGTACCGTTGCTGGCAATATGGGTCGCGACCGCGGCACTGGGGGAATTGGCAAACCCACCCCATCCCCCCACCGACATACTAATAATGTCGTTGCCGTCTTCGTACGCCTTATTGAGCGCATCGATCATGCTTTCCTCCGAAGCTCCCGCATTCTCACCGCACCCAAAAATCTTGTACGGCGCAATTTCCACGTTTGGAGCAACACCCACAAAGGTTCCATTGCGACCACCGATAATACCCGCCACATGGGTTCCATGGGACTGGCACTCGGAAAGCGGGTCGTTATCGGGTTGCGGAAGGGAATTGGGATCCATAGGGTCAAAGCTGTCACCCACAAAGTCATACCCAGGAAGAATGCGGCATCCTGGCTGTCCATAGCAGTTGTCAAACGCCGGATGGTGGTAGTACAGGCCCGTGTCAATGATGGCCACTTTGATGCCGCGTCCCGTGTATCCCATCTCTTGAAGCTTATCTACGCCCGTCATGTTGTGGGCGTTGAAAGGTCGATCGGGCAAGGGAGCAGCGGCCGTGTCGCGACTTTTGGAATCCCTGGCTGGCTTGGGAACTGAATAGACACGGTTGGGCCAGATACCAGCAACTTCATTCATCTCTCGAACCTTGTTGACGTTTTTATCGTCCAGTTGGATTACCGAACCCTTGAATAGGTTATGATCCATGTCCTTGATGACCTTGAACGCAACGGTGGGCGTGGACAGCGCTTCACCAACCATGTGAAACACGCTGGAAATGCTATTAATAAATCCACGCGCTTGGGCTCCGGTATGGAGTTTGGTGGGGTCGTATTGGACAATGTACTGGTTAGGCAGCACCCCACGTTGCTGGTCCAAGAGGCTGGCTTGCCCCCACGGCAACATGGCAGTGCAGAGTAGCAGAACCGTGCCTGTGCACCAGGCAGCTCCCTGGAGGCGGCTTGATAGCGCGACCATAGTAGATGCCTTGCTAAGGGCTCGAATAGAATGGATTAAGCAGAAAGGCACTGCTGCAAATTAGTAAAGTACGAATATGTGTATGTTGTTAAATAAAAACCAACTATTATGCAAACCAGGCACCAACCCTCACTGTAATCGAAGACGTAATTAAAGTTAGGCTTGTGGCAGGGCGAACCAGCCATGCCATCACAGAGTACTTTGGTCAGCAGGAGTGACTAGTTTAAATATGGCCATCTAGGTTACGCTCGCCTTTCTGTATCGGTGCAATACAAATCCGAACAGTGGCCGCGAAACAGATTGCTCGGAGGCTTATACGTCGATCAGGGAGATCCTGGCATAAGGTATATGGCAACAGCTATGACCAGTGGGCTCCTCGGTTCGTTTGATGAACGATTGACCATTGACACTCCCCGCAACTCTTAGCCTTGGCAATGCATTTTATAACCATGTGCAGGTTGGGCGTGTAAAGCAGCATTAGCACTGATATTTCAAGGTGCACACCGGCAAATTATCTAAACTTACCAACAGTATCAATACATGGATAACAGCATCACTCCCGAGGCTTAATGTTGCAGATAGCGACAATATAAATCAACACTGTGCACTCTTTGCTCGGACAAATCCGAGCACCGACGATTGCCTAGTGCCTAGCGATCATTAAATGACACAGTATTACCCCCAATCTCTCCCGTCAGTTATTATAGATGTAGATGCCTTTATTATTTTGCGGTAGTCGCGTCCCCGTTGATGGGGTTCTCTCTGGGCCCGGGATCAATGGGGCCGTGGCAAGGTGGCATGAAAAGAAGGAGAAAGTGAAGAGGTAGCTGGGCCCAGTCCAGTGACTTTTTATCCTTTGTGAAGTGTAAAGAATTCACGGGAATGCTTCCCACTTCACTCTACGTCTATAATAACCTAATAATAGGGGGTAGTGGCGGCAGCCCTGATATTCATGCATTTATAAACGCCGGTCTTGTGATGGATAATTCTCCGACAAAACAAAAAAAACAGTTGCTGACCTACAGGCGCTGTAAAATATTTGCAAAACAGCTGGTCAGGGGAATAATGTGAATACAATTAATCACAAGGACGGGACCATCGATTCATGCTTCGTCAAGTGGTAAAAAAAGCTTGGAAAAACGGGATAGAGGCAAGGTTTAACCACGATTCACCGTAAAAATCGGTGATTTCCATGACAGCTTGTCTTCCGGCTTGGCAGGGTCTCCCAAGGGCGTCGTGTACGAGAGCACAAACATGTAGTTACCATTCGGTGCGGTAATATTGACCCCATTCTTGTCGGTGCCAATACCTGTCCAGGCATACATTGCCGGCTGCGACTTGCCAATAAAGTCACGAACAAACGCTGCGCCCGATTCGATGGTTAAAAACACTTGGTCTGGTGAAGCTTCTTCGGCCACGTACCATTCCCAGGAACTAATTGGGAATTGCACTTGCATAGAGAATACCGGAAAGTTGCGATTGGCCATGATAAACGTGTCAACTTTGTCAGCGGTCACCGGCTTTTTAGTGGTGTAGCTGTACACCCCTGGGTTCGGCGCTTCGGTGGGCGTGAAGAACGGCAGGCTGCTATAGTCACCGTTGAGGCCCATCAGTGGGATCGACCACGCCACATCGGTCTGGCCCGACACCTTGCCCTGGACGAATCCGCTGTACACCAGGTTGGCCTGCGTTGCGGCGCTTGGCTGGGTAATCTCCACGTTGACCTGGACCGACTGGCCCGCGCCCACCGTGATCTGGGCAGGGTTCAGCTGGACCTGGGGGCCTTCGCCGCCAAAGATAGGTGAGGTCATGTGCTTGGTCGCGTTGAACGATGTGACTGAGAGGGCTGCGACGGCCGAGAGATCGTAGGTCACGCTGTCTTGGCCGCGGTTGGTCACCGTGATCTCCTTGGTGACCTTGTCGTTGGTAAAGCCGCCCTTGGCCGGGTCGAGCAGTGCGAGCTTGCTGGGGGAGACCTGGTGAATGGCGCTGACAGCCTTGACCATGTTCACCAGCCCTGCACCCTGGTGTGCCACGGTGGCGAGCTCGGGGCCGTTGTTGGCAGCTATGGGGTCAGCAGTGGACATGAGCAGCTGCTTGATGTGCTCTGGGTTTCGCTCCACGCCGGCTTCCATCAGCAGCGCAATGCACCCTGCGATAAAGGGCGTGGCCATCGACGTGCCAGACATGGTACCGTACAGCCCGTTGGCCAGGGTCAGCGTGGAAAAGATGCTACCCCCAGGCGCCATGATTTCGGGCTTGATGTCCATGGTGTAGCTTGGGCCATACGACGAAAAAGGTGAGATCTCGCCACCCGTCGGATTATCCACAAGGGCAAAATCTTTGCCAGCGCTCACTTGGACTGGGGACTGGCCGTCGAACAATGCCAGGATCTTCTCGCCTGTGGCTTTGGTAACCGTTGTGATAGGAATGTTGAATTCCTGCTCAAGTGCAATGCCAAACACTGCAGGACTATCCGTGTTGTCCACGATAATGACACCCCCAGCGCCCTGGGCTATGGCATTTTGGATCTTAACCTGAAAATTGCAGGTGCCACGCGCTACCAGTACGACGGCTTTCTCAAACGTGGTTTGGGTGCTCTCACAGGCGGCCATTCCCGCAGCATCATCGGCGTAGCGAACCAGGGGCGTTGGGTCCATGACGAATGGCTGGGTCTTTGGCGAAGTAGATCC
>JANBQA010000043.1:0-37082 GCA_027576955.1 Dimargaris xerosporica
AAGCCAAGGCAATGGGAGCCCTCTATCTGCGTTGCGGCGCCAGCGGTCTCCACTCGGACCTCTAGGTGCGTGGCTAAGCAGATGAGCTGTGATATATTGTGTTCCTTCCTTTTTCTCCCCTATTCTTCCTTTCCCATTCAAACCAACCTTGCGGCCTGCTGCTGCCGCACCTGGAATGTGTCCCTGCGTCGTCATTCCCCCCTTTGGGGCAAATGCTGCATTATCCACCTCCACCTGCCCTTGGGCTCAGGTGCTCCCTCATGCGCAGCCATGGCCAGCGAGCTATCCGCCAACGGATCGCGCTGGCCATGCAAAGTGCCCGTCCATACAGCAGGAGCTGACTCGCGCCACAAGGTGCAGGGTATCGCTTGCTGCCACTCAACCCGCCCAACGCAATCATAGACTGGACCAGTCATCGCACAGCAAGCGCGAAATGTTTCATGGCTGGTGCCGGATGCGGTCAGCGTTTTTTTTTTCGCCAACACTGGCCCACTGAATGGCGACGAGAAAAAATTTTGCGCACCAACAAATCACACAAGCGATGAACACTGTGACCTGGAGAGACAAGCGAAGCCCGCAACAAAGATCCTGCCACATAATTAATTAACGACCAAAGTGCCTAATGGCAGTATTGGCCATCTAATCCAACTGTAATCCGCCCGGCAGGCGACCGGTTTTTGCTCGAGCTACCACAGAAAAAGGCGGAGAAACAGTGCCGCGCTCATCAACCAATGCTGCCTCACATGCAGGATCATAACAAGGGGGAAGGAGTCAATACCGAGCTATGGGGCAGCAAAGAGTGGTTGGAGTTGTAGTAGTTATTTCACTTGGGTTGGAGCAGCAAGAACAAGCGAAGAGGAGACATGAATGAGTGAACCAGCAAGAATTGTGATCCCGAGCCCTGCCTATGAACCAATACCACACACACACATCCATGGGCTGGCATCACGCTATGTTGCTGTCAGCCAAACTCCCACCCACACATTCACGAGTGGATGAATAAAGGTCGGTCTGGTGGGTAATGAAGCAAGGCTGTACCCTGACGCCATTGCAAAGACGGCCCCTGCAGCAGGTCCTTTGTCATGGCCAGCTAATCGTGACCTGTTCTCAGGCTAGTGCAGCTGTGGATGGCGCATGAGTGTTTGATAAGTTTATCGACAGCCAGCAACTGGTGACGCATTGGTCCCAGCTGCTTTAATACCAACAGTGGTATACTCAACAAAAGGAACAATACGGTATGGTGTCAACCATTTAACCACACACACTAACATGTGCCTTCTCTAAGGCGTTCAATACGACAAGCAAGTCCCAAAGGGTAATGCTACTGTAGCTTGCAGATGCAACGACGGTCGTGAACGCCTATGGATCCGGTAGATACCAGTCCAACGTCGCTGGTGGCTATGCGAATAGCGAGAAAACTCTATGCTTAAACAAGCAGCGCGCTAGTTGAATATCTTTTTGGATTGATTGTTGCTGCGTGTGTGAAGATATGCCTGAACGCAACCGCTGCTGGATCACGCCTGGTCAGGTAGCGACGCGATAGGCTGAGTCAGCTTGCCACGGGTTTGTCGGGTGATGACTTCGACGCGGCTACTGGGGCCGCTGAGAGTTGAATGAGGCCTTGGCTGAGCTGTTGCAGGGTGTCGCCAGCCTTTTGGTATTGGGTTCGGGTTTGCTGCCCAGACCCAATCGGTGGTGCACCAGGTTTTCCTCACGAAATAAATTGATCATGGTTAGCGGTGATGTCCTTATCGTTGTGGTCTAATGGGTAGGCTGTACCAACCCAGCAGCTACCCCAACTGGTCAAGCGCCATGACCGTAGAGCTGTGACAGTGCCGAGTTACGTCACTTGCTTTCGTTCTTTTGCCATACCTCAAGATTGCGTTCACCGTTGGTCAGGGTACGCGCTGCTTGGTTCAGGCCCCGGTGAACGGGAGCAAGTGCCACCCGCACCTGCTGTTCAACAGCTTTGGTTATACCCATGCGCAGCATCAGTTGGTGTTTGGCGCAGGACACCACCGAAGACAAACTACACCTGGACAAGCGCGCAGAGAGATTCTGGCAATGGCCAAAGACGTCGGGATTAGAAATGTGCAAGGTGATAAAGGAGAGCTGCACAACGCACCTGACCAACGAGGTGGTCGCCACAACGGTCTCGCCGCTCTCTGGCCAGGTGTGGGCGCTCCAGGCTCGTTTCGCTGGGCTGCCGCACCCTCACCCAGCAGCCAAAAAATAACTCCTCCCCCGCTGCCCAGCTGCTCAGCCACTGTTTCCCAACCCAGTACACTCTGGCGCATAAAGCGGTCCTAGGTTGTTGTTGTTGTTGCCAGGTTTGGCCTATTTTATGGAAAGGTGAAGCCTGCTGTGATTGCCGATCGAATCCATGGCGCCACCACCACCGCCGCAACCTTCCCAATGCCAGGTCTACCAGATCGTCCTAAGTGAGTGCGACATGGCCAACAACATCATCGAGTGTGTTCCGGTCACTCGCGTGTTTAGGCAATGCCCTGGCCAAGCGTTGGTGGAGATCACCCAGACGTTGGCCGATCCTGCCCACTTTGTCCAACAGCTGCGCGAAACTGCCGCCGGGCCTTGCCATACTCTGGCAAGTTCGAATTCTGCACGGTAGCGGCCATGCAGGGCTTGGCCGCCCCACACCAATTGTAATCTCGTTTGAGGCTCGCTGTTGCCCATGGCAGGACCTAATTTCGGACGCTGTGTTGGCGGGTATCGTTAAATAGGGCAAGTTGCGACATGCAGCCAGCCGTCGTCTGCGATAACGGCAAACATGCAGTCACGGTGTCACACCGGACCAGACCATGCGGGCCAGATGGCCCTTGCTCAGCAATCCCAGAGCCATGTCTGCACACGGGCGCGGTGGAGGCTGTGCAATAACTATGGTCCAGTGCTTATTTCCCGAACGAAAGCACTCACTCATGGCCAGCTCAGGAGACCAGTGGAGTGGATGCTAGGTGGCTAGACCAACGAAGCCGACCCTGCCCAACTGGCTGGTATGCATAGATTTAGACTTGAACGCTAACCATTGGTGTCCGGTTATATTTGCACTCTGTCGCGCCTGAATAAATATTAGCCGGGATTAGGCAACCCGTTGTCCATCAGCGATCCATCTGGTTATATTTCGTAGCGCCGAAACCGTTCGTACAGGTCGTCGCCGCTTAGGCATGGGCTGCCAGGCTCGTGCGGTGCCGGTAGCGGTTGGCTGGACCCAGGGTGGGAGTCCGAATGAGCTGCACTGGTGGTGATGCGAGGTTGCGGCCTGCCAGTGTACCAGTGTAGGCTCTAAAGCCGCATGCACAGTGCATCAATTAAATGCACCACTGCTAGGTGAGTCGCCCGACTCTACCATAAATGACGCCCAATAATCACCACGCTGCTGGGCCAACGCACCGACCCATCCAACCTCGACACCATGCGGTGCTATGCCTACCTGACCACTCCCTGTCAGCTCGCGCCATCTGGGATAACTGAGCGCCAACCCACTCTGCTGCCAAGTGTCATATTTGGTCCGCTCCACGGGGTCATTTAGAATGACATAGGCTTGGCGGACTTGAAGAAAGGTGGTATCTGGCCAGGCCCACATTTTTTCAGCGGATGTGCAGCCACAGTAATCACCAAGGGGTTTAATTCACAGGGCAGGCGTACAGAGCGCTACCAACCCACCCAGGCTCCAAATGAGTGTTGGGAAGAACGAGTCGACACGCGGGACTACCAAGGGCCGCTCCCACTTACTGTCGTATGCTTGGCCCGCGAGTTTGTCCGGGTGGCAGGTCAGCAATTTGGCCCGGTACTCGGCGGCTATCTGTTCAGGCTACACCAGCAACCGACAGACCGCTGCTCATACTTCTCCAAGGCTATCGGTCAAGTGCACCAAAGGGTGGGTGCTGGTCACCACTAGGCAGAGTGTACCACGCCCATACACTTACCGTGCTGTGGGGCGTGCAGTTGAGCACAGCGTACAGGTCGCTCCAAAAGGCCGCTTCTGGTGCACCGGCCAAGTCCGAGAGCAAATGCGCAAATGACATGGCGCACCTGCTGGGAGCCCAATAAAAGCGCGTTAAATTATCGAAACAAAGAATGGCCAGTGACAGTATTTTACGACCAGCGGCTTGTGAAAAAAAGATGGCAAGGGCGCAAGTAGAGGGGTGAACGAAAGATATTGGGCCCCGTCAAGGCCAACATTAGCGCCCACGCCGTTCTCATTCTTTCCACCCTGCTTCTTGTCATAAGCACTGCGGTGATAGGCAGTATGGTGACCCAGGGTCCCGCGTGACTGTGTCTTGCGTGCGTGATTATGCAGAAACTGCGGCTGACTCCATTAGCTGCACCCATGGCGATGCTACCGCGTTCACTCGCCCGCTCCTAGCTAATCAAGAGCGTCGGTAAAGACAATGTGGAAGAATTAAAACGTCTCGGTACTTGCGACCTCTACTGCTCTCCTCTTCTTGTCTGAACAGCAACCGTACCCCACGCCAGGGCTTTCTACTGGGGCCCATTGTGCCTCTTGGTGGGCTTTTATTTGCAAATAAAAAAGGCCCGAGCTGCTTGTTCTCCACGTCTGTAATGCATTGCATTGCTCATGTTTGCCGGGCGCATGCTTAGTGGCTAAGATGCCTCGCCGTCTCTATGGCCTGTTAAACGAGGGGTGTATCTGATCCGTAAATTGAGGCACCTTTGGAGCAAATGGGCAACCCGTATTTTGGCAACAAGCCTATGGCGACTTTAGGGACCGTCGACTGGAGCATCTCAAATCGCAGAGCAATATTTTTTCATCCAATCCGACCACCCTTGAAGCATCTGGGTGAAGTGTTGGTACGGCACCCATCCACACATATTCATATCGCAATTATGGCCCCCCACCTCTACTCCAAAGATCCGCTACCACCGAATCCTTATATAAATAGGTCTATTTCGCCATCCTTGCTTCGGACATGACTTGCCCTGCATTGATTTCATCCCTGAACACATCGGCATCATTATCACACATCAATATCTCTCAAAAATCACCGGCATTTTCTCATTTTCATTGATTTGGCTTTATCATTTACCCATTGCCATGAAGTTCACTACCACGCTCTTATCCGTGATCTTGGCGGGTCTGGTATACCAAACTGGTACGATGGCCGCGCCTACGTCAACCCATCCTAGTCAAATGCAACAGCGAGCTCACCTTGAGCGCCGGATTATTCCAATGCTGCTCGGCAGCGTTGCAATGAGTGGTCTAGGCAAAGCTTGGAAAGCTATTCGAGGCAAATAATCAACCTCAAACCATGGTTTCTGGTTGATAAGGGTGACCAAAGCCCTCGGCCCCATAATTTGTGCTATTGAGCTCGGCTGGCCGTGGAAAGCACCTACCGGACTCGGTAGAGATGTTGGTTTGCTTTTTTAGACCCTGTTGCAGTCACCAACGTGATGCGCACAGAAAGAGACTTCATTGGTCAATAGCTTCATTTACATTATTCATTGGCTTGCAGCAACTACAACTAAACATAAAGGCCTTTTCTCTTAGAGAAATAAGACTAATGCATTCACTTTTGATAAGATAACCATACCGATGCGCTTTGGGTCCAAAGGTGCTTTGGCGAGTGCTAATTCTAACGCCAGAGAAGCCTGAATATATTCTTATAGCATTGGTCCTAGTAGAACGTTTGTAAAATCATGTAACTGAACGTTCACAGGTGTACGATATCCGCCATCAAATTACTCGGTGGTTGACCAGTGTAGTGCTTGATCCGAACCAGTCCATTTATGCACTTTTCTTTTAGTTGATCATCCTCTCGCGACATTTGGCCCTGACGCTCTACCCTCCGTTCCCACATTAACAGGTGCACTGCTCAGATCTTTGTCCGTTTTATTGCCCTCTCACCTGGGTCACCATCAGCCGCAACGTCCTATGCTACTATATATTGGCGGGGACGGGCCTGGTTGGTTTCCTCGGTGTGCTCAGACCCTTCAGATGGTCAACAAGTCCGAATGCCCTGCTGTTTGATAGCGGGCAAAGGACGATATAAAAGATAACACGCTCTTTGTTGTTAGACACCCTTGGTGCTTTGGATAAATGCTTACCAGATCAACGAGCATGATATTGGTTGCACTGCAAGGCCCTGGAAGCCTGTGTCGTTGTATCCAGGGCTGAGGCGCGCTATTCTTTGCATTATTCACGCCTAAGTATACCCTCCTTGCTCCTGGCTGCTCTGTCTCGCACTGCCACATTACTCTACTTCTTCCATCCCGCACGTACCCATCAACACTCTGTTCACTATGGTTCGTTTCTCGATCTGGTTATTGGCCACCGTGGCTGCCATTAATCTAACAAACGCTGTGCCTATGCCACAGCCAGATGGTGATTCTGTGGAAGGGCATCCTGCTGAAAAGCCAAAGGATGGGCAAGAGTTATACCTACTTGGCTTGCCTTCAGAAGTACTAATGGACATCGCATCGTGGCTATCCTATGATGATATAAAGAACTTTCGAAATACGGCTCAATCGCCACGAACGTTAGTAAGGGACGTGCCAGAGCGCTACTTTCGTGGTGAGGTAAGTGTATGCATCTCACATGCTATTATTTGACATTTATGACTGAACCTTTTCATGACATACCAACACTGTTGTATGTAATATGCGGTGCCGCACTGCAACTGGCTACCACGCATGCTACAGCCTATTAATAGGAAACTCAATGATGAGCTTCATTTTGTGTTATGGTGATGGATCCTAGCTATTCGCTAAGCTGCGAGATCACCTGAGACCACTATCTTTTGGCAATATAAACGAGTCCCCTAATCTAGTTGGACTGCATGCCTTGCTCGACAGTGCCAAGGTTGGGCTTCGTGTAATGGTTTATTAGTTTCTGTTCTACCTTAATTCAGGTGCAGCTATGCAAAGCTATAAGGATCATGAACTTCCTGACTATTTCCGGAAATACACAATTCGCTAGGAGGATTTGCCACCATTTGTAGTACCTTGGCTAGATGCTAAACTTTTCATGCGAATGGATTGCACCCAAAGGCATCAAGCACAGCCTTACTAGCCTTGGCCTGTCACCCGACATGGATTACATTATAGATGTGGTTCGAGCGCAGTTTGGAATGCTGAAGAGCAGTGACCTACTAAAGAATTTTTGAGCCATTGCTGAACAAACTTTCTCTGCGCAACAAACCGACCAGGCATTAAAAGCAAACGACCACGCACCAATAGCAGATATCCCCGTGGAGCCCGAGAACGTTGATGCATTTGTACTCCATTTCTGGTCGGAAGTTATTGGGGGCAATGACATTGACAAGCTACGCTATTTTCTTCGCAACTTGTTGGTCTATACTGTTATTCCCCAAATTATTGGCCGGATGCTGGACTTCAGCCGACACGCTGAGGCCTTGAATTTTGCACAACGTATTAGTGAAATCGATGTTATTTTAGCCATCAATGCGTATCCTGAGAATGCTCCTAACTACTTTGAGTTCAGTGTGATTTATGCCTCTGCACAACAATGTAAAGACTATGACAAAGTGAATCGTGCTGCCTACCGTGATAAGGACGATGACACAAGAGTTGATGTTTCATGGATTTACAATTGCTACCATAGGCATTTGGATGGTTATCTATTAATCGACTTGGTCGAAATGTTTCCTGATCAAGTCCTTTTCGACCCTATGCCATGGAACGAAGAAATGAAAGCATGATACGATATGTTGTTAGGGAGATATACTCGAGGTATTGATTTTAATCGAGTCCCAAGACACTATGTTTATTTTTTTTCCTAAAGAAACTACGCATAGTTTGTTTAACCCCAGGGCTACAGTATACCCATATTGAATTTAGCGAACAAAAAAGGACCAAGACATTCTTTGGCTCAGCTCAATAAAGCAAACTGGCATACAGTAGTAAAGTATTCAAACTTAGGAAAGCCAATAAAGCTACCACGGTGATTACAAGGTTGAGGGCTTCACTACCAGTTAACCAAGTGCATGGTTGGCTAAACGGCTTTTTAACACTTGGTCGAGATGCTCATGCAACAGTAACAACCGTTTTAACCGCCAGTCTCAGGGAGAAAGCATTGAAAATGTTGTCACACAATAGACCGAGCAGACCTATCAACAGCGAGTTGAAGAAAGCACGCCATTCTTTGCAAGCATGAGTTATCCTGAGACGAAGCAGCAAGCAATTTACATACCAGTCAGGCTAAGAAGGTCAAGACTGTGACTTCCTAGCTGTTCACTTATGCTAGTTGGATTAGACCAGGTTGCCGGGTAACAGCCGGCAGTTGGTATCCCGGTCATGGTTCATTGAGTACCAGGCGCATGTTAGCGATGTCTCTAGTGGCCTAGCTATTGGTGCTGAGTGGCACGAGGACCAAATTTTGTTGTTGTTGTTTTCATTTTCGTTTCTCGTTGGCATCACAGAGGTGAAGGACCCGAGAAGCCCAATCAAGAGCAAACAATGGCACCATTAACCGATAGACATGAGAGTGCAAAAAATGCAAGGTGACCTTGCGGTATTGTCTTGAACTAAGCAGCTGCCAGGAACCCTTTGTCAGGAAAATAGTATCTCCGCAGGTTTGAGCGCCAAACATACCATGCTGATGACCGTGGTCAATAAAATGCTGCTTTCATTTGGTGCTGGCACCTTTTGAACATTTCTCCGCAGGCACTTGATGACACCCAGCTCTTCACCACATCAATGGTGAGGAACACCACTGTCCCTTGGTGACCGGCCTCTGGTGCTCTAACATAAGATAGGTCGACTTATCACTAGTATATAAAGGCTCACCAAGTTCAGGTGAAGCAAATCAATTCCCGGCACTCAGGCACAGGCTCCCCAACTTCTACCCATTTCCTCCATTCAATAACCCAGTGTTTTTGTTTACCCGTTTAACTAGCTGACGTGTACCCTTCCCAATTTATGATGAAGGTCCACACGCCTCTTCGCATTGCATTCGTCGCATGTTTGGTGTGCTTCTATAGTGACTGCTGCTCCCACCCCCACACTGTCCGAGCGTAGCCCACAACTAGGCTCTCTTCCGCTCACGCGTCGATGGCTCCTGCCCATCAACCCTGTGTCCATTGCTGCTGATGTGGGCTTGGGCGCTTTTAAAGGCATCAAAGCCATCTACAACCACTTCCATAAGTCGAAATGATGGACGCGATGGGCTCACCTTACAGCGCAGGATGGGTTTGGGTCGAAAGCACCAATGTCACAGCAACGTTTAGCTACGGTGAAGCGCCCATGTGAAGAGAGGGACCTTTACGTTTTTTTTTCTGGCATCGACTTCGATACCCTGAGCATCATCGACCATGCTTTAGGACACGCAATGCTAGCAGGCTTAGCACGGTCACACGGTTGGCTGATTCCTCAATAAATAGTAATGGAGATAGTTTGTGACGCGCTAGTGCCATGTGACACCCGGTGGAAGTTGTCCAAACCAGCCGTTTCGCCCCTTGCCTTGGGCCAACCAAACACCTTGGTGCCTTGGCCGTGGACGAAGCAGAGTGCATTCGTCCATGTGTGCATAGGTTATGTTTCGCTCCTTGACCGCTGCCCATTCTATTGTCAATTCTGGTATTCTGTATTGTATTCCGCCATGGCGTGTCCCATGGGCCATGCTGCAAAGTCCAGCCCAGGCCACCGGGCCGTGTGCCCCTTTACAATGGACGAGCTGCGGCTGTTCCACGAGTTTAGCAAGCATGACTGGGACAATGACAGCGACTTTCAGCTAGGCCTGGCCAAGGTTCTCGCGTCGTCAACGTCGGCCAACGAAACCACTCAGCACACGACAGCTACAACGCAGCTCAAGGCTCAAACCATGCCGTTGGAGCAGCAATCGGCACTGCGGTTCTGGTACTACCGCAAACTCGGTAAACCCATTGACCAGGGCAAGTACCGCCTCTTTCAAACGGTCGCCCGCCAGACTATCACAGCTCCGTCGTCTTCCGCTACGATCCCCGCAAGTGATGCCAATGGGTCCCTGTTTGTTCGATTTAGGCAATACGACTTTGCGTCGGACCTGGCCTTTCAGCAGGGCCTGGCGCAAATTATGGCAGAGTGGCAGGAAGCTGGTAAATGGCTCAACGCCCGCGACCTCGACACACAAATCCTCAAGTTTAAGCTGTACTATTACGGCAAGCAGGTGGAGTCAATCGATGCCAAGGCGTACCTGCAATGGAAGCAGCAGCACGAAACGGTGGACAATGGCCCCAAGTGTCCCTTTGCGCACATGTGGAAGAAGTCCAGCGCCTTGGATGCCCCATCCATTGATACTGTGCCGGCCCAGCTTAAAAAAGGGACCATCTACACGCTAGCACTTACTGACAGCGAGTGCCAAAAGCCCTGGAGTTTATCAATGGTCACCAATTTGCTGCAGTCCTTACCAGCACTCTATCGATCGCCCAGCGATGATGACCGTAAGACTCTGGCCTGCTTGCTAACCCGAGCCACACCCGTTGCTCACCGACACCCCCTCATCAAATCCCAAGGGCCACCCAGCTACCGAGACGAGCATTGGTGTCTGCCTGGCCTAGCACTCGAGTCTCTGACCGCTCAGTGTGCAAAAACCGCCCACCCTGACCAGCCGTCGGCTAACCAGAAGATGGTGGTTGACCTGCCTGCTGAGTTGGCCCAGGCTCACCGCTCCCTGATCTGGCACGGACTTTATTGGACTCACGAGGTAGCACACACAGTACATCAGCAGCCCTGGGTTCACCTATTAGACGGGGGCTGCCACCGATCCATGTTGGATGTTGTTAGCGGCCATGGCTATATCGTTGGCACCGAGCACCTTGGGCTCTCTGTGTCTCCCTTGGCAGACAGCGGGTTTCCGTGGCTGCCAGTTGCAGGACTGTACACGCTAGCCCAGCTGCAGAGGGCCCTGCCTGAACCTGAGGCAGTGCGGGGCTCGACTACTGGGCAAGATCAAGCACACCCAGTGCGCTCAATTGGCCATTTTCCAGGGCTAGCGTACGTTTTGCTGTTTAGCCCACCACTACGCCTGCGATGCCCCGAGCTGCTGCACCTTGGCTTAATCGATAGCTTTATCCCGTCCGCTGAAATTAACGAGGTTCAGCAAAAGATGGCCGTGGTGGCTGGTGCTTCATCTCCTGACGATATGGCAGCTGCGTTGCAATACGTGTGTGAGTCAGCGCGCGCCCACCCTGGTCCATCTAGACTTCGCGGACGGCTGCCGGCTATTGCCCAGCATTTGGCCAGGGCCACCACCGTGGATGAGCTGCTGACTGGCCTAGCGGCGATACCAGCGCCCTGGGCCCACGAGTGTCACCAGGTGATCCAGGCCCATTCACCGCTGCTTGTTCATGTGTTGGTGGAGGCATTGAGCCGCGCCCAGACGCTGACCTGTCACCAGTGCCACCGACTGGAATATTACATTGCCACCAAGTTTACCCAAACGCCCGATTTTGCTACCTACCTCTGTCAACTTCGTCATCTCTCCCCGACTGATAATGCTTCCAAAGGTAGAGATGATATCGCCTGGGGACCGTGGCAACATGAATCGTACCAGACGGTCACCTTGAACGATGTGACATCGTTTTTCGCCGAATTCGACCCAAGCATTGAGCCACCGGTCACTATCGCCAGGAGCTCGACCCCATCGGGGCCTGAATCCACCGCCTCTATCAGTGAAACGAGGCCACTGGATACCTCATCACCGTCAGAGCAGCACAATGCTCCCTCTGAGGCTTCCAGAGTGCCGCGGTGCCCCTATCTGGCAGCTCAGAGCAAAGGGCAGGCGCTGCATGCCAAAGTAAGCGTGGCGGAAAAAGGGCTGTCACAACTGCCGGCGCAGTGCCCCTTTGCTAAGAACATAGGTGCCTAAGGACTGACGCTAAAACACCTGGGGCCAGCAGTGCGCTGGACCGCCATTCCCATAATTGCAGGACGCGAAGCGCTCTCAATGGAGAGCAGGCTTTCTATAGTATATAAACTACAGCCTAAACTGTGGTAAAGTGCATAGATTGGTTGGTTTCTAGACTAGACGACACATGGTGGTGCGGCTAGCCGCGGTCACAACAACAAAAAAGAAAACCGGTCGAGCCGAGTGGCAAGTTCAGTTGTTGGTCACAGCGCGCAGCCCACCAGCATCACCAAAAAAAGACCTTATGCCCTCAGCTCCCACCCAATTTTATGCTCACTGCAGCTACTAGTGCAGTTTTTTTCCACCTTTATTTTTTTCATTTTGTGCCATTCGGTCCTGCCATGCCAACGATACCGATTCCACCAAACGCAAGTGGCGATCGTGCCGACAATGTGCCGCTTTTCACTCCCGCGCTCTGGGTCCAGCGTAGACGCAAAGTGGCTGACAAGGTATACCAGTCAGGCGCGTACAGGGTAAGGCAGCGCGCCAGGTGAACTATGCTGCTGCTTGGCTGTGCGACAGTGCCGCTTTCACTGACCACACCCACTCCAGGCGTTGCAAGCTCCTGCGCCTATAGCGCTACGCTGACATAATACGGACACATTACGGTAGTACTCTTGGCTTGGGATGGTTTGCGGCGATATCAGGTGTTGGATTTGGGATGCGGAGAAGGTAGTTTACTGTCGTTTCTGATTTCACCCCATCCAGACGTGGTGATAGCCCACCTGTACGGCCTGGATATTGACCGGGAGGTCCTTAGCCTCGCCCAGGCGAGCTGTGACGTGACCGACACCGACTACAGGGACCTACGACCCTTGCCGCTAACTATCGATCTATACCACGGTAGGACACCAGCTGCAGCGCCTGCCCATCAAACGCTGCTTTGGTGGTCGTAGTTCGAACTAATTGAAACCATGGATAAACGCGATGACGCTAATCTGAATAGGTACAGTGATGGGTCATTTCGAGTGAGTAGCCTATCTGCGACCCAGTAAACTAAACACCAGGCAATTACTTGGTACTTCTCCTATTGATCTTGGCTGGGATGCGCGGGTTCCCTTCCAGGGTCGCTGGCCAGCCCATGCCAAGCGTTTGTTGGCGTCGATTGCATAACCTTTGTCGAAGTGTAAGTGTGTGTGCATATATTTTTTTTGTTATCCCGACCATACGCTGGCTCCGTTAGCTCGCTGCGTCTAACCATGGCCTTCCGATAACCTGCTGCTGGCATTGTGGGGAATTAGAATTGAGCACCTGTATCCAACAACCCTGGACTGTGTCGGTCCAGTTGTCCTAGGCCATTATCAACCCAGCACGTTCATTGTTACCACGCCCAACGCCGAGTTCAACGTTCATTTTCCTGACCTCAGGTATGGCACCCAGAACGCCGCCTTCCGGCACGATGACCATAAATTTGAATGGACACGGGCAGAGTTTCGGCAGTGGTGTGAAGCCCAAGCCGAACGCTACTGTTACACCGTCGCTTATGATGGGGTGGGCTACTACAACGGCAAACTGGACGCACCTGAGGGCCCCTGTACGCAAATGGCAGTCTTTACCCGGACTGTCCCCAGGAATAATGGAGCAAGCACCAACGTTGCATTGTTAAGGAGCCCAGAACCTCAGCATCTGTGCCAGATTGCTCTCCCATCATACACTGCACATTTGGATCGCCAGACTATCCATGCCGAGATCGATCTGGTAGCGCAGTCACTGGCATCAAGCCCTTATCTGGCGCAAGTTCTGACACACCCAGACATTGCGGCCAATCTCAGCGCTGACTGCCCAGCTGGGACCACGGAGATACCTCTGGACGAAATATGGTGCGATCCCACTGTTCGACGAATGACCAAAACCCGCAAGAGGTTAATAGAGTACCTGGTGGACCACCCATCCTTTCAGGTACTGGCTGGTCCGGCGTTTCGTGAAAACTGTATCAACGATAGCACCGGGTGGCATTTTTTCTACCCAGTCAGCGAGCCCACAACCGATGCGGGACTGGATCCCTTGGTAAACACATTTACTTGCGCAGACGAAAGCGATACTATTTACGCTGTCGATCCCGATTTTGGCTGGACCTAATAGTTTCTTTTCTGGTCAGGTAAATCGTCGTACTGCCATAAGGGGGCTCGAATAAACAAAGCCACGCTGGCGTATCCATGTGTGCGGTATGCGACTCTTTGGTTGCAGCCAGCCTGGTGGTGGACCAAAGGAGTCAAAAGCCAGTGCTGCTGCCCTTTTTTTGTCATGAGCTGAGCTGAGAGTACACGCTGCTTCAGTAGAGGTACTATTAGGCCCACTGCTTCAAGTCTCTGATCAGTGGCTCAGCATTTGCCAGTCATTGTTATGCCGGGAAAGCCAGCCCACTATGTGTCAAAATTTCAGTGTTGCAGACAAAGACGCGTACGGTTGCTCCGCTACTATATTTTGATCGCCTCTGGCAGGAGGCGCGACGCAAAGTGTTTGCTAACTCACTTTTTTTGTTTCCCACCCGGTCCTTGCCATGACGCTGAAGCTGGTCAGAACACCCTGCATGACTTGGCACTGCAAGGGCTAAAAAAGGTAACGATCGCCCACCAGGTTCCTTTGTTTTTCTTCGTTGGTTGCTCGCTCCTCCCAAAAAAGTGATTTCCAAAGCCTTTGCGATGGCTGAGTGTTGGGTTTTTTATCGGTCCACGCCCGCTCTTCAGTTGTCCACTGTCTGGTCGCTCACCCTGCCTGTCTCATATTCCCCCCACCAATCCGTTCGAGGGGATGTTTGGCGCCAATCCTGGCAGTTGATGACACGATAACTCGAGAAAATGTATTCTTGGTGTTCATGCAGAGCTGAAGCGTTTCTTGTTAAGGTCAGAAAGGGTGGAGATGCCCTACTACATCACGGCAGCCATGGTTTTGTGCAGCTGCTACTGTGGCTACGATTTAAAGAATACGTTACTTGGTAAGGTTAATGGCAAGCTGACGATCCACGTCAACCCACTTGGTGCTGAACCAAACGGTGCCAACGAAATCCGAGATTGGCCTCGCCAGCTGGTAACCGCAAGCCGACAGACGCAAGCAATAATGGAAACAGGTCTTGTACCCCAAAAAACCACACCAATTGGTCAGTCTCATCAACCCGCACGAGCAGGCAAAGAAGAAGAGAAGAGCCACATAATGGTGGGCGCTGTCTAATAAAGGGCAAAGTAACAATGGGGAAGAGGAGCACAGAGCATCCCTGGCAGCCTGGCCCACTTTCACAGATCGCTCTCTTTGTGGGTCTGGTGAGCAAGGGTTTTGGTCGAACCATATACTCAGCCGGCCCTGACGCTGACTGTGCTCTAGTTTACGGGTCGCATATTAATACCTGACTTTTGCCTCTCCTCCTCCCACGTTTGTGACCACTGGCAATTCCTGGCACCTACATTTTTTTCAGTCACTATACCGTTAACTCTTTTGGCGTGCTTTCCGTGCAAACGTTTGACACCAGCAGACAGCGACTTTCTTCTAATATTTAAAAGTTTTATATATTTATATTCTACCAAAACACGCGAGCGTTGAATAGTTCGAGATTTTTAATTGTATAGCTGTTCCTTCTAGTATTTCGCAGTTTTTCTCCATCTCCTCTCGTACCTTTTCCTGTCCGCAGCGTTTACTAGCCACTGCACCTCCTCCCTCTCCATTATCGCATCTATCCAGTGGGTTTCAGGGCCTGATCTGGTATCCATATCACCAGCTATGGCTCCCGCACCCAACCCCAACACAGTCCTTGCAAAGCCACTGGCGGAGCTGGTGCAGGACCACTTATTCGCCGTCGTCTTCTACAACGTCCTGGCAGGCGTTGCAGTCATCTATATCGTCAGCACTACCTATTTATTTTACCGGCTTGGCCTCAACGACCGCGAAAACCAGCTCCGTTCCAAAGGGCTGATCCTAATGCAATCAGCTGCCTTGCTGGGCTGGGCCGTGCTCTGTGCGACCTTTAGCGCGTTGCAAAATGTTGCGTACCCGTGCTTCCTACACTGGTGGGGTCTCAACTTTTTAGCGCTGGCCACGAGCTACTCATTGACTGCTCGAGCGCTGCGGTACCTGTACATTGTGTACGCCAATCAAATCAAAATGGAGACACCCTGGCAGACCATGCGCCAGCAGCCGCGTCTCATGTTTGGGCCAGCCGTGTCTCGCCCCAGCCAAGTCTCGGAGTGCATGAGCCAGGACGGCACGAACGCTCATCATCGCAAGCGATACCAGGTTGACCTGTCCGAGCATGCCATGACTGACCTACAGCGCCGTGGCTTTCTGGGAAAATGGATCCCCAAGCACCGCCGGTTTTTCGCATCGGACGAACCCCTCCTCAAAGGATTGCTATTGGTGGGTCTGGTCCTACTAATCTACGTGCTATTGGTCCAGATCATGACGGACCGGTTTTCGTTTTCGCCATTGGCCATTCGCTGCAAGTTTGGCTGGGAATATTACGTGACCTTTGCGTTCGTTGGCCTGCACGCCCTGGTAGCGTACCCTATCATCGCCTACCACCTGTGGCCCCTGAACGATGCCTACGGCCTCTGCCGCGACCTGCTGGTGTTTTCGCTGCTTGTCACGCTGGGTAGCATCATGTTCATTCTCTGGGTCGCGCTGCCCGATAAGGTCAGCAGCCACTTCAGCTCGCTGATGTGGATATACTTGGCTGTCATCGCTATCCATACCTCCAGTGTGACCCAGGTGGTGTACAAGACCCTGCGGCAACGACGCCGGACCCAGATCATGGCGGCTGACGCCAAGGAGTTTGCGGTATATGGATTGGATCGCGAATTTGTCAACACGGTGGACGACCCGGCTAAACTGGAAACCCTTAAGCGGTGGGCCTCGAAGTGCCTGTGCGTGGACCTAGTGCTGTTCCTAGAAGAGTACCAGAGTTTGAAACATTTTTTGCATGCAGCGTTTCCTGTAGATGAAACCGCTGCCATGGTAGCGAATGAGCAAAGCCAGCTGATGTCACAAAGTTCGTTTGACGATTCCCCCGAGAAGCAAGACCTGGTCAGCAAATGCAACGGCAATGGTGTCTTTCAGACCGCCCTCAGCCGACCCTCTGTGAGCATTCGAGAAGCATGGCAGCTGGACTACCCTCGGCAAATGCCCATCAAAGAGATCATTGCTGCGTACCCGGTGTACTCCACCACGGCACTCAAGCTAGCCTACCTTATGTTTTACCAGCGGTTCCTGGACCCAGCATCCGACCTATGCGTAGGTATTGCGCCTGACGTGCAAGAATCGGTGCGTCAGCAAATCGACAAGGGCCAATACCCAATCTCAGTCTTTGATGAAGCGCACCGTGAGGTGCTCCTGGCTCTCTACACCGATGTATATTCGCGCCTCAAGGGCAGTCGGTTAGGATGACTGGTAGTAGACCGTAGGGTGCCCCATTCACTGGGTGCTAAACAGTTGGCGCTGGCCAACCATCGCCACCACTCCAGCTGCTCGTGCAATTGTCTATTTAGCCATGTGCTGTACCATGAGCCCTGTATTCTATTAATAAACTCTCTTACCCAGTGTATCTAATTTAATCTGGTTGGCGTGAGCGGTAATAGCAGACAAGACTATTACCGAAAAAAATAAGAGCCAGCGACAGCCGTCTCAGAGAATACTAGACCATGCAATCGTATATCATGTATTAGTGGGCTGGACAATGCTCTCACAGATGAGGAAGTGGGGTTAAAAGTCCAGTAGCAGTTGGGGCAAGATTTTTTCCAGGTGCTCCAGATCCAACACACGGCCACTAAGGCTACCTCGGGAACGGGCTTCTTCGGCTGCTCGATGAATGGCCTCTATGGGGGAGGGGGTAAATGAGTTGTCATGGCAAAAGAAGGGTGCAGATATCTATGTAAGTGGTTTTGGCAAGTGATCACACTGGCACTGATATACCACCTAAATATATGGTCAATAAGAAAGGCCACAGATCTCAAGAGGTGAGGCCATCCACCTACCTATCGTAAACAGCCGAACCAGCTCTGTGGTTAATTGCACGGCCTCGGGCTTGACTAATTTCAAAAAGCATGGCAGAGCAGGTGCAGTGCAGAGATACGTCTTTGTCAATTAAGTCTAAGCGCTACTAGGCAACAGTTGACGCCAAAGTATGCACAATTTTTTGCCCGTACGATTAAAAGGTAATGCTGTGCCCAAATTCTAACAGCTCCAGGATAAATGGCAGTAGTTACTTTTCTCATTCTCGTGCCAGTGCTCGCGCAGAATGGCCAAAACTGTCTCCTATGGTTAAGCCGTGGTCCAGGCAAAATGCAAGGCGCATACAGAGCATTATCGACAAATGCAACACCTAAGTTATGCTTGCCCAAATGTTGGTACGCAACGATGCTTGCGCCAGTGACGCTGTCCGCTACTTTGCCATCGCTTGCCGAAACAATTAGCGCAAGAGAGAGAGAAAAATAGCAAGGCAGAACGACGCGCATGGTATGGGGCCTGCTATAAACGTTTGGAGTGCTTACCGGCTTGAACGTGGATTTGGACTCCATGGTGGGCAAAGAATGTGCAGAGGGCTATAGACAGGTTGAAGGACAACGATGCGCAAAGCCACAAATTAACACCCAAGGGTGCGGCCAAATGGGTGAACAGCAACACGGTGCTGCAACGCCTTCGGCCATAGCACTGGGGTCCAACAGCTCAACCCAACCCAGCCCGTGCGGCTGCGGCCTACAGAGCTGGACCTGGCTTGGTCAGCGGTGCTTGCTGACTCAAGCTGACAGGTACGACGCAGCGCGCGTGCGAAGGAATAGGGGTATGTGTGTGAAAACCAGTCCTTTACCACTTCTGTAGTTGTTACGGCCTATTCGGGCGGAGACCATGGGCTGGTTACTCCAGAAGCAGCGCTGGTGCCCAGGCGCTAACATACAGCCCAAGACACCCGCTGCTGCAATCTCACCACTGTTTGCAGAGAGTGAGCTGGTAGACGGCAGCGACACAAGGGCTCCATCGCTTGGCAATACAGCGGAGTATACACAGCACCACTGCTCTAGCGGCCAAGCTATTCGCGGCATCTGCTCTTTGGGCCGCACCCGGGGATGGCCAAGGCAGTTGGGCGCGAATTTCAAAATACACAGAGTGTACTACTACCAGTATGCGTGCGTGTAAGTGTGTACGTGGGAGGGGGGGTGGAGTCTTGCACAGCTGGGCCTGGACTTGGTGAGCCATGGGACCCGCAAGATGAGGATCGGGCACCTGAGTACGGTAAAGTGCGGTCCTGGCCTTCGCGTCCAATTAAACGCGGCCAAAGTGGTCGGGGGGCTGCATGGCCAAGACGAGCGATAAAGAGGTTCTCCACTTCCTAGACAAAGAGGAGAGTTCCGATAAGCCACAACCATACCAGTGAAGCTCAATGGGCGAAATGGGAACGAGCGAAACGGAACAGATACCGATGACAGCACAGCCAGCGGTGGGTTGTGGGGCCCAAGCGGGGCAAGGCATTGCACACTCGCCCCTGATTCGTTCGCACGCCTTCAATTAATGCAGTGCCACCCTGCCGGCGCTCCCCTGTGGCATCACCAGGGCCGTCCTCCAAGCGGAGTGCTACGCTTGGCTGGTGCCAACATGGCCACCGTTGTGTTTCCCCCATCCTTGTGTATAATTCATTTGGCCAACTCTTTGTCATGGCCACCTGGGGTGGGCGTGGGACCCTCTCCCTCTTTCTCCTTCCCTGCGCCATCAATCGCGCCCTACCCCACCGTAGCCTAGGACGCTCCGCTGTGGGTATGCGCGGAGAGACGTGTCGCTGGGCGGGCCTATATAAACAGCAGAGCGCCGTGCATCGTTCAGACTTGACATGTAACCTCGCCGCAAGTGCTTTTGACGGGGGATGCCTTCCTTTGCTCTCTTCTTTAGTCGAGACTAGCCACAGCAGGCCTCTGCTTGATAGCAACGACTGCGCTTGCTCGCGTTTATTTTTCAGGTTATAGTTTTTCTTTGCTCGAACCAGGTACATCTCGCTTTGCTCCGTGTTCTGCTGGATATCGCCAATCAGCTTGCTCAGCGGTAAGTCCGCCTAAAGATAGCACTTGCTGCCACAGGAGCCATGGCCAAACTCAGCCATATGGGCACGGGTCGAGGGTGTTTTTACAACGCATACTCACTCTTGGGCGCTGCACACTTGAATGGTCCCTTGAACCACTGTGGGATAGATTTAACGGTCTTTTTACCTCACTTTTATAGCTGCCACGATGCTTGGTCAGTTCTACGACCGCCTAGCTAGCCACCTGCCGCTGGCCCACGGCTATGCTCCGATGAACCGCAGCTCTACCCAGGAATGGGAAAGAATGGTCGAGGATGACCTGAACCAGGTCCACGAGCGCATGAGTCTATTGTCGGACCCAAAGCCTGCCAATACGAAGAACAGGACTCACGATGTGTGTGGCAATATTTCGATGCCCAACTCTCGCCAAACCAAGGTGGCGCCTAAGCGCACTGATGAGACCTGCCCAGCACAAAAGAAAAAGCCCTCGTTAAACTCGTTCTTGCGGCAAAACGATGCCTTTCTCATGCCCACGGTAAGCCCTCCCGGTGGGCCAGGCCTTGACCATGGCGCCGATGGAGATGACAATGAAGCAACCGAAGACCACCAGCTGCTCGCTAAGGGCCCAGGGTCCCAGGCCGAGTTCCCGACGACCCGGACGCTATCACCGGCGCCAAAGTCTTTGTCCCGCTGGAAGTCCTCCTGGAGCCTGCGGGGAGCGTCGCGCCGCCTCAAACATACCACCACCTCAGGGACCGATTTGGCCCAGACGTTGGCCGACCTGGGGGTTGCAACGCCCTACGATAGCCCCGCTGTGCGCGACGCGGCTCAAAACGCCTTTGCCTCGGCACTGCAGCACACCAATGACCTGACTCAGGCCAAACGAGCAGCAGCAGCAGCGGCAACCGCGGCCTACATTATGACCCAGTCCACTCGGGCGGACGCCAGCGCCACCGGTATGATTGGCTTGCCATCCACGTCCCTGGGCTATGACTCGCCAATGGGCTACACAATGGGGACGTCCGAGCCATTCGGCATGGACCGTGCCGAGAACGTGTCGGCCCACAGCTTGTCGGCTGCCTGTCAACAGCCCCTGATGAGCAGCTATTAGGCGTACAGAGAAAGCTGGTGCGGCACCGGTTTCTTTAGCCAGCAGATACTTGCATTTTTTAGAGACGCTGCGGGGCCCACAATGTACGGAGCGTGCTTCTTGACCCATCACACGACACCACCCGACTAGCAGCAACTGACCAAGGCCTGCGTAGAAGGCCATCATTTCTATGCCTACCCAAGACTAACATGCCATAGTGCAGCACTACTGGCTAGACTGCAAAAATTTGCCGCTTTCATTTTTTTGAGTTTACTCTTCACCCTCTGATCATTTTTGTATATTTATATTACATCCCCATTCGCTGCCCTGTATGCCGATGCGCTGGTTAGGCAAAAAATACACTGCACTGACTGGGAAAATGGCAAATAAGCTTTAGTTTTCTGGAATACTTTTTTATCTTGGTATGGCGGCATCGTCATTGCGCAGCCCATCGCCAGATGTATATATATGATAAACACACGCTCTAAGCAGGCTCTGCATGTGGGCATGACATCTTTCCCTCCAGCGCCTTAGTAGTTATCGAGCCCTGTTGAGGGGTTAAACGGGCACACTCCCCCCTAATGCCATCATAGCCTACCTAGCCCTAGCTTGTGCATACCCCACCACCGCACTCCATGTCGGTGTGTCTCCCAGCTCGGTGGAGGCTGGGGAGCAGGAAATCACCAGACTCCCTTGGCCCCACCCAGCTGGCAGCAGTGAGCTGCTAGGGCTTCGCAGCCCCGGCTGCACCTGTGGGCCAACTATTTAAATACAAGCCCTTAGCCGTCGAGGCAAATTAAGGCTTGAATAAATACCTGCTATTACTACACCATTTATTGTTGTTGGTCCTGCTCGGCTGAATTTTGTGACAGGTGACTGGCACCAAAACGCTGGCGCTCGTTTGGCGCGGTTTCGACCGCCAAGTGTGCTGTGGCCAACCAGCCATCTACAATTACGTCACAGCCCACCATGCCCCACACACACGCCCTTCCACACTGCCAATATCCAGCGCCATTGCGTAGATGCCCCAAAACCCATTGCGCTGAATCTTATGCTCAGCAGTAGCTTGTTGGTGACCTTCATGCCCATTTCAACCCTGCGCTGGGCTCATTCAGTTTCGCTTAATTTCGGCATTACCGCTTTGCGCATCGGACCATTGCCAACGCCAGTGCCGGTACCCTGTCGCTCAGCGCTCCCTCCCTCCTCTCTCGCACCTGCACACACTTGCCCATCTTCACCGACTCCACCTGCAACCAAGAGCCATGGCACCGTCATTACCACCTTCACTTGTGCCTTTGGCGCCTCTCGTTGGCCGCTGGAAAGGAAAGGGTATGATATTGCCGGGCGATACCGAGTACCATGAAGAGTTGATGTTTGACCACACGTCGTTCCCGCAAAAGCCTATTCTGAGCGTCACGCAGCGCACGTTTCGCGTGGCCGATGGCCAGCCACTACACGCCGAGAGCGGATTCATCCGAGCGCCGCCCACCAACCGGCAAGGTGAAGCACTGACGCAGCCAATAGCATTTGACAAACTGCAGCCACCACCCGTGCGTCCGTTTGTGGACTCGCCCTGGAATTTGGCCAAGAACTATACCTACTTGTACCGAGGCCCCGAATTGGACGATAATGACATGAGCACGGAGAACCAAATCGATACCCACTACATCCGCACCGAAACAAACCCGGAGCACCAGTATGCCGAGTGGATCATGGCCTATCCGTTTGGTATGACCTCGGTTGAAGCCGGTTGGGCTACCCCATTGCAATCCGAAGGCGGTGCAGACTCGGCAGTCTTATTGGATACTTGGGTTTACCCATCGCTGACTTCTGCTGCTGAGGCGGAAGCGGCATCGATGACGGGCAAGGGCAGTGACGGCCAAACGATAGTCAAGCCCTTTACTGCTTTGGGTCACTCGGCTACCACCAAACCTCCTGCCACCACCGGGTTTCGCCGGATTCTCCGCGTCACTGGCGGCAACACGCTACACTATGAGTTTTACATGCAAAACGCCAAAGACAAGGGCCTATACCTCCACCTGTACGCGGAACTGACCAAGGTTGAGTAGAGAGAGGCTTTGTCAGGCACTACGCACTGGGGCTATTTTTTTTCTGTTTTTGGAAAGCTGAAAAGCGGCCATATTGTGTTGGGCTGTCCATAGGCTCCAAGGACAATATGTAGTTAGAGCGATTTTCATGTGGCATGATCTCTAGGTTTCTAGCTTATGGTTTCTAGCGCTGGCAGGCCCAACCAAATGCTTTATTCAAGGCATCCACACTTTCTCTGCGCAGACTTCAAAAGATGCAGCGTCTATGCAGAATGATGCTTAAACAATAAATCCGAACTGCCTGCGCCAATTCGGTGGCCCTCTCCACTGCTTGATGACGAGATTCACAGCTATATGCACCAGTAGGATCACAGGGTAGAGGTGGGCAATCGCATGGGCCATCAAAACCACCAACGCCTCCATGCAGCGCTGATGGATTCCAATATGCCAAAGCAAGAACACCCACGGTGCTAGTGCCGAGGTAGCCTGCGCATCGCTTGCTGGGATCGCATTATCTTGGCTCATATCTACGGGCATTCGAATAGCTATGGGCGGGCTGAGCGATTTAGCCTTATTTAGACATATCACCATTGCGCCACAAGAATCGCTGTGGGGCTTTGTGAGGACTGGCTCTCTATGGCAGGGGCTGGAGTCCATTGGCATGGAGGAGGAGGGACCCAGCTCTGGTGCAACGCCCAGCGGCGCAATAGTTAATAGCGGCATATATCCTATTCTAAATTGTTAGCTCCGCCTCTTCGGCCCGCTGACAATTGTGTTTTAAACCCCTGTATGACTTCAACGAAAAGAACCAGTTGCTAATTGATAGATTGGTGTTATTTTTAGCCCACCAAACCTTTTGGGTAGTGCTAGACCTGGCCAAACTTTGCTCCCATCCCCACAAGATTAATTCAAGACATTTTCTTACCCGCGCTGAACTCCATACACCAGAAGCTATGCACAAAGCCTTGGGGCCAGGTAATCCCAAACAAAACATATAGATAACACCCCGCGTTTGGTGTGTAGCGCAATCAAAATTATCCCCGTGGGAGCTAGACACAGTGACCAGTTGTGGTAGTGTGAAAAATACACCCTAGCATTGATGAAAACAAATATCGGCTGCAATGCGAGCGTGTGAAGTACTTGCAACCAGGGCAGTAGAATGACCATGGGTTACTGCTACTGCGATTATATACTTGGTGAGTATCATACAATACAGCGCGAAAATAAAGATCAGGGTCGTTGGCCCAGGACTTTTAGTCTGTGATTGTAGCTGGTCAGACTAAATTCAGCAACCGTCTGGATCAATTATGGCACAATACAGCACACGGCTTGAGGTGCTGTAGATTCAATATTAACTGTAAACGACCAACGGACATAGCCACCCAGCACTATCATAACCAGTGGCGCCCACATGGCCACCAGCCCACTTTTTCCATGGTACTACCGCGTGCGTTCACACCGTTGATTGCGGCTCTAACAGTAGGAAATGTATATTGATCTTGCTTCGCTGCACTTGCCAGAAACACAGCATGCCACAATACATGGATAGGAAGCAAGGAAAAAGTGAGCTTGGCACTGGGTGGCTGCACTGCCTTGTTCTATTCTAAACTATTGTGCGTCGTGATCCCATCACAGCCTGCGAACAGCACGGCAATGCCTGCAAGCAACGCTTGCATCAACACTGACTGCACCAAGATTGATCTCGACATTGTTTATGCACAAGATAGGTTACGTTTTACTTTATTGGGTATAGCATGGTTGCACGAAGTATGCCACTTAACTAAGCACGAAAGCAGTAGCTGTCTCTCATTTTTTAGTTCCTTGGGGGTAAGATGACGTATTGAATGTTTCTTCGGTCGCTAGCGCGGAAATGTTAGAATATGGCTGCCCCCACTTGACCTAGCAATCGCTGGTAAAAACACAATACGAACGTGCTGAGGTGTGTAGCATTTTCCGAAAACAAGGCGGCCCACATACTTTGCTCATTGAGATAACTTTGACATAAAAAGGACGCAGATCCAACCATCGTTGTCCTCACCATCCAATCATCCTTTGCTTGTCGGTCGCTCTAAATGATTGCAACACCGCTACTGCACTTAGTACTTTGATTCAGCTGGGGTTATCCAAGTCAGCTTCTCAGTCGCACCCTAATTTCCCGCTCCCCTACTTCATGTCGCCTGTCATTGTTTCATTCGCCACGACCACCCTCGCCATCTTGACCCATTACCCAATCTTTGATATCCTCTAAGGGCACATTTCCACAGTGTACGCCCTGCACCTTGCTCCCATGTCTATCAAGGCTGGGCAGGCTATAAACCAAATACTTGGCATCAACGACACGCCCGTGTGCATTAGCTTTTGGCACTACCGTGTGTGCTGGGCGCACTTCCAGGTCGAAATGGCCCTCAAGCCATTGATCTCATTGTTGGATATCCTCTTGTTTGTGGCCATCGTAAATATTGTATTGGCTTTGCTCTGTCAAATAATCATTTGGGCTCTTAAACCCATATGCACATCTTATCTAGCCAGCCATATCACAATGGACGTGCCCGACCCTTTGTATTGCCAGCGCTGCCACTGGCAAAGCCACTAAAACCAATGGCCGTGGGAAACCTCATCGTCCATGCAGCATTCTACTCGCTGCATGTCCATCACCGCAACCAAACTTACACCCATTAGAGGTACTTACAAATGGCGCCGTGCGCTTGCCAAAACTGCTGGTCGGCCTATATGACAGAACCCTGACACGTTGAACCGAACTCGCATTGACTTGGACCGTGTAGGCAATTGCGATAAAAACGCTGGTCTTTGTAACGAAATGATGAAAAACCTAAGTCAAGACCTGAGTACTACCAGCTAAACCGTGATGGAGCACCTCAATAGTATGATTGGTTTTGTGGGAAACCTTGCCACTGATGGCAAAATGGTGCTGGCTAGTGGTGTGAAGAATGTCTGATTTTTAGTACAATTGTTGACTCTTTACCTGGTGCACCTTTTGCGAGCACCGTATATGTTTTCATTTTTATTGGTGGGTGTTTATTGGCTGCAGCCTTTAGTATCAGTTTGTGCGTTTGTCTGTAGCAAAAGAAACTGTATTTTCGTATGAGTATTATTGATGACAACGAACACCAAATAGCATGCAGGTCAATGCCTCAATATGCAGAGGGCTCAGTGGAGCAGAATGGCTGTGTGGAGCATATTAATAAATAGACAACGAGTTAATTATTATTTATTATCCTGTTCCTCGAGGCGCTGACCGCTTCACCATATTTTATGATTGGCGTCTGAGAGGGCATGTAGATAGTTTTATTGCCAAAGTCTGGTCAAGGCTTCCACCTGTATGAGCTCGCAGACCTGGAGCCTAGTCGATGGGTCCGTGGATATCATCATCCATATCCCATGATTATATGCTCAGCGCCGCTGCTACATCAGTTTGGACCATTGATACCCACGGTCTTGATTCCGCAGCAGTATCAATATCTATCGTAAACTGGAAAAGCACTATACCATTTATAAAAACCATGGCTGCATTGCATCTCAGCTTTTAATTGTTGAAAAAGAGTGCCAAGCGCCCAAAGTAATTTTTCTAAAGCAAGGACCATACAATGGCAAACAGTCAATGTGAGTTCAAACCGAGCATGCAAGATTAAGCCCACCAACGGGTTGGGCATGATTTATACTCTACTAAAATGCAACGGGCAGCTTCCAACTGGCATCAATCCTCTTCGGCGTGAGTTGGGTGACGGGTTAGGTACCCTAGATGAAACAGCTCCTTGTCCATAAATGCCAGTGACCGACCCGTCGGACTCCATTTAAAATTGACCAGCTGAAAGTTAACTATTTGCTCAAGCCCAGTTCATTATGCCAGTGGCCAGAAATAAAGACATAGCATAAATCCAAGAATTCGTCAGTACAGGTTATTGCAAAGGGCCATTATCACCCATAATCCATACGAGGATAAGACCACTACAACAGCTGCGCCCATCATCACCCGCCGTCAGCCCCACTTGTTAGGCAGTACGCGCTAGTATCAATTGTCACTTACCCGCTGGTAGTTCGTAGAATTCACAGCCCTTGTCTGGTCGCCATAGGTACACGCAGTTCTCGGAGCAGGCAAATGCCAAAAGGTTGGGTAACGCAGGGTTCCAGCGGGCGATGCGCACGGGATCAAGCATGCGGATAAAGGCGCAAAGCCGCAGACTTTTCATGTTCCAAATCCACAAACAGTTGGGCATATTATCTGCCCATGCCCGCCGCCCGCAAAAAAACATAGTATACCAAGTTTGGATTGGCAAAAGGTAGGCGCAAGGTTAGTGAAATTAACGAGGGCCAGTAAAGGCTATGGCAACTAATAAATACAGTGCAAGCACTAACTAGCCATTTTTTCATGAACCTTACCATTGCGAGAAATCATATACTCGCCATTGCTGTTGAAATCCAATAGTCCAACTCCCAGCTTTGGGTTAGGTTTGTTCGCATCGGGAACCACTGTGGGCACATTGAGGTACTTGTCCTCCAGCTCAACTGCCATGAAAAATACATATACATCGTGATATTCCCAGTCAAATCCATCCATGGGGATCATTGCGCCAAAAGCAATGCCAAAAAAGAGAATGATTAGAATGAACTATATTGCACCGGTAGCGAGTGCAGAATTATATTTAGGTCTTTCGATAGCTGCACCCATGATTCTTAATTGTGTATGACTTACATCGCCGCAAAATCTTTTTCGTGGCAAATTTATGTCCGGCATCGTTAACGTCAGACGACGCATCCACCTCTACGTATATTTTCTGTCCAAGAGATGAAGGCATCAAAATCAGCCATGATATAGTATAGGGATGTGCCGTTAGATAAGTCAAGGGATTTTTTTCGCAGTTACAGCCAGTCGCTTATCCAGCTACAACCAGGTGAGCATCAGTGGATGTTGGCAGTTTTCAAAATGTAACATGCGAACAATAAACCGGAATACCACTTACGACATCTGGTTTGGTCACATTAGCAACGTGCTTGAATGTTAAAAACGGCGACCAGTTGTAGGTGTTCAATAAGCGAATCTAGCGCGAGTTAAATCCAACCAAGCCGTATACAATCAATTAGAAAAGGGGTTAGCACGCACGGGCATGGGGTCGAACCCCGAAAGCATAGTCACGTTGAGCATGATCAACTTCATGCTCCACAATCACCTACCTGTTGGTCATAGCTGCCAAGGGCAAGGAATTGAGCAGATGGCGACCAGCTCACCGATTTAATGCCCAACCCTTCCGAGTATGCACTGTACGATTTTTTGAGCACGCCCAACGGGTTATATATCGACACTTTGTACTGGGTAGCCAGGAAATAAAATGCCAAAGGCCAAGCCATGGACCAGATGAATATGTATATATGTGATGGGGTAAGTGACCAAAAATAATAGCGCACAGATACTGAACCAAGGCACCAGCCTGAATATTCTGTGTCTGTGTTCCGAAGTAACAGTCAACAAATAAATGAAGCCGTGGTGGACCGCCCGTAACGTGTCATGTAGACTTACATCCATAGCAGTATCCCAGACTGCGATATAGCGACCATCGGGGGACCAGGACAGGTTTTCCATATTGATCGTATCTAATACGAATTGCTGCTCGCGGCCAATAATATTCACTCGTGCACTAACAACGCAGTTTTAGTCAGGGTATTCTAGGAGGGGGGTAACATTGGTGATCCATGGCATCCTACAGCCAACAGCATACAATAGATAGGGGGCTCCAATACAAGTTGAACAGCTAACGGTCGAAGCCCACCTTTTGTAGCGTCCAGGGATCAGTGCTGTACACACCCACGGCGTCTTTGGAATCATGGCGTTCGGCCACCGCAACAAATCGGCCATCTGGGCTGTAGCTGATGCCTATGCGATACCCCAGTTCCGAGTTCGTATCACATAGTTGATTGCCAGACGAGTTAAAAATTGGGCAGCAAAAGGATGGTGGGCCTAACCAATATGCCTTAATAAAACAGCACTGAGACTAAACGAAATTATGGGCGGCCAACATAGATTGGGCATGGAGCCATTGGCTATTGCCACTTGCCTTTGTCCTTGTACTTGGGATTTTGAATGTAAAACACTTCGCCGTTTAGCAGAGACCAGATGGAAAGGCGTAGCTAATGATTGCGGTCGCATCCATAATTGGCAGAGTTTTGAACAACGGTGAAATTGAAGGGTATTCCCCCCCGCCCCCAAAGCGTCCACGCTCGTCCACAGAAGCATACATATTAATATTGGCTCATAGCAAATCGGTTGGTGGCGGTGCTTACGGCATTGTCAGGTAGCCAGTCAACCTGCTACGCGCTCAGTTGGAGCCCGCCACCCAAACGGTCTGCACCCACTTACTTGAAACTCCGCAACAGTCAGTACATGGGCGCCATCGCGAGACCAACGAGCGCTTGCCAGCCCCACATAACTTTCATCAATTTCTGCACGCCATTGGGGATCCGATAAACACCGCACGTCGACCTTGTGGGTTCGGGAGTAAGACGCGGTCAATATATAGTCCGAATGCGGGTTCCATTGAATGTCTTGAATGGGGTAGCTGCAGGTAAACGTGTGCAGAATCTCGAGGTCTTCGCACCGACGCACCACCAAGCGCTCCTTGTGGCTATGCGCAAGATATTGGCCATCCGGTGAATATTGGAGTTGATGGCCCTGTTGGCGGTACTGGACGGTAAAATCCATTGTCGGTACCAGCGTTTGGCCAAGTAAGCAGCAGTATCACTAAGCGCAATGCACAGTAACTAGTAGGAATGAAAAGTATCACGGTTAGTCTAGCCAGCTGATGTTTTTTTTGCCAGTCAATGCAGTCTTAATGCGTTGTGGTGCAAGGCGTTGTTTAAGCGCCAGCGTGCAACCTCTGCCGCACCAAAACAAAAACCGTACACGCACAACCGTGTTCGATCAGCGCCTAGATGCACGTGATAGGATGGGAGCACCCAGGTGTAAACATTGCAGGTGCCCTAGGGCGGTAGACCTTTATACGTCCAAGGAAAAAGCGATAATGTAAAGAATCCCCAGAAATGGTGGCTCTATCAAGAGATAGACCCATCAGCCGCGTTCATACTCTTGAGACAAATTCTTTCTCGCCATTGGAAAAGAACGCGGCCAAAAAAAACCGAATGGCTAGAGCTGCCATTAGCACCTGACGCCATTCGGTATCCACCCCACCACTGTTGGGTGCCGCAACACAAACGGTGTGACCGGGCTATAGGTGTATATACTATGGCGCTATTAACCCACATCCCCATGTTGACGCGCGTAGCCGCTGGGGCACTGGACGGTTCGCAAAGGGCGTAACAGAAAAAACCATAGCAACGGCAGGCATGGTTGAATGCACTGGCATTTTGGTCCCAGCACTATACATGGAAGCGTATATTGTAGACATTGACCAACGATCTCGGCGATACCTTCTGACACTCGTCAAACCCAACCGGCACCGGTTTTTTTGTAAAGAAAAAAACTTCGCCATCAGCAATTGAGAGGCCAGAAATAACCTCGTACGACAGTAAGGACTATGAAGACGCACCACCTGCCGAATAGACTAGGCCTTAACTTGGGTAGTTGATGCACAACACCATTTTGCCAACAACGGCGTCACCCAGCCATCCCTTCAGCGCTCGATCCTTGTAGCAAGGTGTTGGCTTAGCGTCAAATATATTAACCGCGTGTCGCACCGGTTGCAAAAATAAGAGCACATGATCCACTCTCTGCCGATGAATCTACTTCTTGTCCAATTTAGACTGACCCGGCGCATTGGCAGACTTAACGGATGCCCCACCACCCGATCCATGCGGTTTTTTCTTCTCGGACTTTTTTGGGGTCTTTTTCACCGGCGATGGCGCCGCAGCCGAGGCTTTGGAGGCCGCATCGGGGCCCTGCGCGCCCTTTGCTGGTCCCGAACGCTTTAAGATTTTCTTGGCCTTGGAATCAGGTTTCGGCTCGGTTGCCTTTTTACCACTGGTAGCCTTGGTGGACTTACTTATGCCCGATGAGCCGTCAGGGGATGATTTCTTTAGAATCGTGACTCTGCCGTGCTCAAGTTTGGTAGGTTTGGACCCACGTTTCTTGCTCCAGGCCTCCTTGAGGCGTTTGTCGCGTAAGTAGTCCAAGAGCGGCGTCGAAGTTGGCGGGTCAGTACCGGTGCCATTGGGCTTGCCAGCTATGGCACCAACCACGATAGTCGGGGCGTCGGTCGCCTTGGCGGGTTGCGATGGCTCCGTTTCCGATGGCTGGCGCGAGCCTTGCAATGCAGCGGCAAAGGCTTGAAAATCAGGGTCGTCGTCAATAGTGGCAGTCAATGGATCGAGAAATCGTCCAATACGAGGGTGAAGCTGAGACGGCGCAAATTCAACCAACGCGGGGTACTTGCGGCCTTGCTTGTCGACAAACAGATGCCCGTTAAACTGCCGATGAAATTGGGCGACTTCATGCGCCTTGGCAAAGCAGATGTAGGCCCGCGAGAATGTTACATGGCTGTTGGGTGGTTTGGGCCTTTTTCCCGGAATATACCAACGAAGGTATTCCTCGTGCCAAGTGACCTGTTCGACAATTGGGAACCTGCACACGCGGCGTGGAACGGCCAGCTCCGTTTCGCTTCCACTGGTGCCATCGTTCTGTTCATCATGGTGGTCGCCGCCATTAGCGGTGGGCTCCGAGGGGCCAGTGCCCGAATCAGCTGCGGATACCTTGGCGCTGGGTGGAGCCAAGGTTGGCTTAGCCTGAACGCGCACATTCTCTTGCGAACTGGCAGGAAATTGATCGCAGGGCACCATGGCGGTGTGGGTCGTGGTGGCAACATCGGGTGGCGGAAACGGCACGTATGGGGCCACCGCTTGCCAAAACACTGCCTCAGGCAAGGTAGGAGGCAATCGGCGGATCACAACTTTGAGCTTTTCTGGTGGTGCGCGCGGCGGCTTTCCGGGTTTCTCGGGCTTTTTCGAGACCGGGGGCTTTGTTTTCGCTTTGGGGTTAGGCTTGGACTTGGACTTGGCCGCCGCACCCGATGATTTGGTCGAGCGCGGGCCCGGGCGGCCTTTGCGTCCTGGTTTCGAGTCGGCGGCTGTGACAGAACTGGTCGAGGCGTTGCGGTCACCACGGTCACTGGGTGCCTCGCCGGCCGTAGAGCCTCCAGACGCAGGTGGGCGCGGGCGACGACGACGCGGGGCCTTCTCTGCCGTTTCCCCTACCTGAGAACCATTGGATTTGGGAGCGGGTGGTGCTCGGGGTGCAGACGGATCGCCAGCAGAAGCAGCTTTACCCCGGTCTGGCCGACAGTCCTTTCGATTGGGAAGGTGAGAAGCCGATCCTTCGCCGGAAGCAGGAGCGCCCAACGGCTGCTTTTTCTTCCGCGGTCGCCGAGGTTTGGGAGCCGATCCGTCCGTAGAACGGTGGGCCGCTGGCGCGGGTTTGTCCATGCTGGACAGCAGGCTCCTGACTCTGGCAGACTCGCCAAAGGAATTGCAAAATGGATAAAATGTTAAAGATTGCAAAAAAAGGTCAGGCACCTGCGCACCAGGCCCAATATTGAACAAGTGCGAGTGCCTTGGAGCACGTCGCTAGAAAGAAAACAATAAGGCTGTGGATAGAGGTCAACAACAATGGGAGCGGTCATGCAGCCGATGCTAACCCGCAATCCATCCATTGGCCGGAATGTCCACATCTAGGTCAGTCACAGTCCTCGTCCGAAAAGTGACCTGCACACCCCGATGGGATCCGCTCAGCGCATGCACAAGGAAAAACGATCTGGACAACAAAATGGTGCTGCCTACACTACCGCGTCAGTATTAAGTAGCGACACGGCTCGCATGAGAACTCCATGGTATACACACGGATTTTAGACAGCCTGGAGGGTGATTAGTGCCTGTAATCCATAGGCATTGAGCGCGCGTGCCTCGCACAAAAGAGCTCGGAAGAGAGACCATGTCAGTTTTTTTTGCATAATCAGATACAGCCCATGTTGAAGCCATATATCTGAAGGGTAACCACATATTGCAGCGCTGCTTATTGGTTCATATTTCCTTTAAGCAATAGCCATCGGTCTAAATATTGTCTGGAATGAGCGCACACGTTTATAAAAATAAGGGAAAAGAGAGCCATGGTTGGCATGCAGCAAACACAGACTCAGTCATCAATACACATTTGTTTGGCCTGGGTGGCACGGTCTTCGGCGGCTTCTCGCAAAACCTGGCGGACCTGCTCATGAACCTGGCTCTGCTCTACAGCACGTGTGTCGAAAGGGATCTCGGGTATACTGGGATCACCAGGTGTGGATGATGCGGGAGAAGTTGAAGGCGACCCAGGCATACGCTCGTTCTCGAGGTCCAACCGCTTGGCCTCTTCAAAAGTCGTAATGACACGCTGTAAGCCCTGCGATCCCAATGACAGGCACCCCGACGGCAGCCGTTCGGAGCCGAGCAAGTTCTTGAGTTCCGAGACGCGTTCAGCCTCGGATCGCAGGGTGGAGAACACTCGGGCCATCTTGCCCACCGCAAGGATCTTGTTGCGAATGGCCAACCGGCGGTTGAGCTCTGAGGAATCCACATCCATGTCGGGCAATGCTGCTGCCCCGTCGGTGCTGAGCAGCTCCTCCTTAGAACAAACGTTCAGGATAGCTAGCAGCATCTCGGTGATCTTTTCGCCCATAAACGGCAGCGACCACGTAAACACGTCCAAGAAGTTGGGTAAGCAGTAGGGATGTGGCGAGCTGTTAAAGTGGCGAATGTTCATCAGGTTGGTGTCGTACTTGAGGATGGCCGCCTTGTTATTATACACATCCAAATAATTAGGCGCTGAGAAGATGGTGATCACGACTGGAAACCCTGTGGCCTTGTTCTTACGGTACATACGGTACCCGTGGTCCTGCGCCTCGTGGGCTCGGATCAAGGACAGCAAGTTGTTGCGCTCCAAAAACGCGCACACAGCCTTGAAGGTGTAAAAGTACGAGCACCCACGCGCGGTATTGTGCGTGAAGCTCGAGGTGGTCAACTCATGACCAAAGTCTTCGATGGGATCCGCCCACAGCAGGTCGCACATCAGCCCGTGGTGAGGCGGTTCCTGGAACCGGTCCAGGTTGCGAATATCGTCAAGCGTGTGCAGCGACGGCGATATACCGCCGTGGATGCAGATAAACTTCTCGTTGACCAAGCATGCCAGTGGGAGCGCGCAAAACGACGCCACGCACGCATCATAGACCCGCTCGGTGTACTTGCGCTTGCACTCCAGTTTGAACGTGAAATGCTGCGTCAGGTGCCGGCATTCGTGGTTGCCACGCAGCAGGTGGATGCGGACAGGGTAGCAAATTTTGAGTGCCCACAGGTACAACAAGCACTCGATGGAGAATTGACCACGGTCCACGTAGTCGCCCAAGAAAAGATAATTTGTTTCGGGCAATGGTCCGCCAACGTGAAAGAGCTTGACTAGGTCGTAGTACTGGCCATGGATATCCCCGCAGACTGGGTAACAAATAAATGCAAAGAATAAATGTGGCAGCATCAAGGGAGCAGGTCAGTATTAGTGCTGAAATGGCCTCTGGATAACCGTGACAGGCACGCAAGGGCCGTCACGGAGTAAAGTTGCGCTTTGGCCTTATCTGTTGCAGGCAATACTCACTAGTTACTGGGGCAGCAACCTCCAACAGGTTGGGCTCAGCGCGCAAAACGCCGGTGGCCTGCTCGATAATCCATAATGCCTGGTCTTCGCTCAACCGCCCTTCGCCCACAAAGAAGTCGCGGAGAAACTGAACATTGGGCTTGGTGGCGTCCTGAGGGTCAAAGAACTGCTCCGAGGTCGGTGTAAAGCGGTGCGGCTCGGGTACCTGCTTCATAATGCGCTCTGTCGTGGACACTGGTGGCCCTGCATCGTCTGCCTCGAGCTGAATGGTCACCGACGAACGCTGCTGCGTCGGCACCTGGGTGTCAGTTGAGGCCATGGGGAGAATTCCAACAGGGCGGATGGGCGGCAAGTAAAAAAACACCAACTGGCACTATCAATAGGCTCAAAGCGGCGCCGGGGTGGCACCGTCGCTATAGAGAGAAAGGGAGTGCGCTGAGGAGCGGCAGAACGTTGGGCTAAATAAAAAAGAAACAAAGGTAGAAAAGCGCCAGCAGGATTTGGCACCGTTGACTAGCGCCCTTTCCAGCCTGTCACCAGTCATACAAGCCATATCCCCGTTTCAGGGCGCACTGGTGCCTGGTGAAAGCTTTGCGCAGCACGTCCAGGGTGCGCACACACAGCAGCACTAAGCGCCGGCAAGCACCCGCAGAGGACGTGGGTATGAGTGAGAGCCATAGACCGCTTAACCACGTCTATTCATGCCGACCGAGGTCACCCAAACGTGCTGGGTGTGTTGCATGAACCAGTCGCACAGATGGTCGGTGTCACCCGACTTCTCCACACACCGACCACCAAGCGTGCACAGCAGCACAATGGCAGGACACCATTGCCGACCGTGGGGGCTCTTGGTCACCTGACAACGTTCTCTTCTACAGTGGCGATCAGCAGTGTGGTAACAAGCACAGACCATTGCCATGCCTTCTTCCCCGCCCAGACCCTGGCTATGCCCTCACTCCTCCATCCCCAATGCTTCCATCTCTGGCCCCTTGACCGGTCGCCTGGCACTGTGGCTTGGAGATATAGCCTGTATCGATTCGCCACCAGCATCGGTATTTATAGTAGATTTATAACACATCGATCGGGAGCAGGCCAGACGTAATCGCTGGTCCCAGTACTGGTAGGCTGTTCATCGAATGTCAGTTTACTCCATGGACCACTATACACAGGGAGGGCAATAAGCCAGTGGCCCAACATTACATTAATCGGCCGTAATGTAGAATGGCAATAATACATATAATGAAATGCGTCACGAAAACTTACACCAATGGCACACTGCAAAAGGCCATAACCATCGGGCACATCAAAGGCATGGCAGTGTAAGTCGCTAGTCTTTTCCAACAAAAAACAAAAAGCAGCCAACCACCACAGAATGAAAAAAATCGATGGATCTACAGAGACATACAACTGTACCATGCCCAACCCTTATAAAACCCTGCTCGCGGCCATTGCGCTGTGATTATCGTTTGTACATGTAGCGAGCAGGCTCGAATGCTGAATGGGAAAGGCGTGCGTTGTCCACCTCCATCCCACCGCCACTATCCTCCTCGTCTTCGTCAAACACCACCTTACGAATGGCATTCTCCACGGACTGCGCCTTGGACGGGTAGGAGCGGCGGCGACCCTGGGCATCGTGGTGGATGGGCGGGATGTGTTCGTTGCAAAAATCAAGCCGCCGAGCGTCTTCAAACGACGTGATGGCGTGCTTAATCCCCTCTGCCCCCGACGACAAGGATCCCACGGGTAATTTCTCTGTGCCCAGCAAACCCTTGAGCTCGTTGATGCTCTCGGATTCGGCGCGCAGTACCGAAAACACTCGGGCAATCTTGCCCACGGCCCGAATCTTGTTCTTGATGACATTGCGTCGGGCCTCAATTTCGCTCAGGCTGGAGCTGTCCAGAGCACCGCCGCCCAACGTCAGGGATAAGGGTCCTCCACCGGCCACCATAGCGCCCTGTTGCTCGGCCGTGTCAAGTTCCTCCTTGCTGCAAATGTTTAAGATGGCTAGCAGCATCTCGGTGATCTTTTCGCCCATAAACGGCAACGACCACGCAAACACGTCCAAGAAGTTGGGCAGCCAGTAAGGGTGTGGGGAGCAGTTGAACTGGCGAATGTTGAGCACGTTGTTTTCGTACTTGACAATAGCGGCCTTGTTGTTATACATATCGAGGTAATTGGGCGCCGAAAACACCGTGATGACCGAAGGGAATCCCGAGGACTTGCTCTTGCGGTACATTTGGTAGCCCTTCTCCTGGGCTTCATGGGCGCGAATGAGCGATAATAAGCCGTTACGCTCCAGAAAATGGTTGACGGCGGTATAGGTATAAAAGTACGAACACCCACGGGTTTGGTTGACACTAAAGTACTGCCGGGTCTTGTCCCGCCCAAAGTCTTCCACTGGGTCCGACCACAGCAGATCGCACATCAAGCCTGAT